>APFE030495133.1:9131-20495 GCA_000404065.3 Pinus taeda | reverse complement strand
TTCGACCAGGGATGAGTAAGAGATCATCATTCTCCAAGTGGAAGAAAGAACTATCAGAGAGAGGACACTAATCAAGATTCCAGAAGATGACTCACCTCTTTGTAATCATCTATATATGGATCCCTCATCACAGAGATCCAGGGGGCCGGAATTTTGTATCTTATAGAGAAGTGTTGTTGGTTTTCTGGTGTACATTCATAGTGTTGGGTGATCTAAGCTTTGCTTGAGGTGAATAAGGGCTTCCTAGCTGGAGGATGATGCTGGGTCAAAGCACATGGTTGTAATCCTCTTGCTACTTTTCATCTTAATAAAGCTATTTTGGTTTCCTTCCATATTCTTGTGTACCTGTTAATATATGTGTTTATATGATTAATATACATTTGATCCTGTATTATTTATGAATTTAGATCCTTGTTTCTTCGATAGTAGTATGTTGCTGTGATTCCACAGGTTCTTTTGAAGCTGGGCGAAAAAGAAGAAGTGGTGAAACTCTATCAAGAAGGAGAGGAAATCAAGCGCAAGACTTAGGTTGGTCTTCTTGGTTCTCCTCTTCTCTATTTTCATAAAAGGAAACAATAGTAGACTTTGATTGTTTGTTTCTAAGATAGCCACCCATCTTAGTGGGAATAACAGCATCCGAGTGGACACTATTCCCGGATAACAAAATGACAACTCCACTGGGCAGCAAATAGATTACTTATTAGCCTATCTATCCTTGTTTCTTTTATAAACTTACAGACGGAGCCTGAAGTCAAGCCATCTAGCCTTCAAACTGCATTTGTTATACAATTGCAAAGTAGATCAATGCTGCTTCAGTCTATCTCTGAGTTTTGTTTATGAATTAAACAATAGATTTGCAAGCAATCTAATTGCCCTAAGTGGTGGCTCTAGTAACCTCTTAGATCACCCCTGTGTTTTACATACACTAATCTTTACTTATTCGACCTAAACACCTGAACTAGATTGCAAACTGTGAGTGAAATCTTGTTTGAAGTCTCGCACTACTACCATCGCACTCTGCCTTCAAGGCAATCTGTATGCATTGCACTTCCCGAGTGCAGTAGGTGCGCTGCATACTGATTTCACTGTGTAACAAGTGCGATGGTCAGGGAGGGTTAACTTTACCCTCATACTATGGATTTTTCTCACTGTTTTCAGTCCTATTCAAGAGTTTTGTTGTCTGTAGTCAGTGTACTTCTGTGAAAACCACCTTCTCTTACATTATTCTGCCTCCTTAGTGCAAAGAAATATAAAAAAAAATTATGTATTGTGCGTCATTTTTAGTTCTCTTTTGCAAAAAAGTAGCATAGTCGAACTGTCGTCTCTAGATCTGAAAGTGTCGTAGCTGTCGTTTTCAGTTTTAGAAAACAATCCCATTGTTCTAGATAGTCGAGTAGACGGTTACTATTGCATAGGATTTGAATTAGTAGTTTTAAAGTGTCAAAAAGAAATTTTCATTTCAAAATCGCAAAGTGTCTCTCTTGCTTTCACTTCATTTTGAAAAGGAATTTTGTTGAGTATTGTCGCTTTAAAAGTAATTCAATTTGCACAATAGCTTTCTTAACATCATTCACATTAAGAAGGCTGAAAATAAATACATGCATGTGCATTTGCTTTTTCATTGCTTGGCTTGATTTAGGACTATGCATTTAGCGTGTGCTCTGTGCTCAGTGAAGAAAATATTCTTGACTTTCTTCCCTTTAGTAGCTAGGATTTTCATTGCTGAAAGAAGATCAAACGTTTGTTTATCATCTTAGACTGCATTTTAGGAATTATATACAAATCACGTGGTGAACCTGAAAGGCAAATTGTTAAGCTAGATCAACTTAAAATAAATTCAATGAATCTAGCAACGCTTTGGAACTTAACGCACAACATCTAAGGGTCTAGGCTAGAGATGTATTCCGGCATCGTAAAACCTGGTAACTGTTGCTTTCAGTGTTGGTTGGGTGATTCCTACACTCTGAGATGGCAAGTGTCAGTACGAACTTGTGCTCCCACGTACCGTCGAGTATATATTGGGAGACCACAATAGGCTGCGTCCTTTATCCTTAGGAAGCCGTGTCTGCCACCCTATCGATCGCAATGCATCGAACACAGCATTCAGGAAGATTGATTGGCGTACCATAAAAAGTATTCTGCAGTTTTGCGATTGGTTTGGTAATCCTCTCTGCCTAGATGTCCAGAGAAGTCCATTTTGCTCCTTTTTAGACTCCTTAAAGGAAAAGGTCCTCTGAGCACTTGTCGCTTCAGGCTCAATAAAAAATCGAAGGCGACTAGAGTCATCTTTTGTTTTTCCTCGACTCTTTAAAATTGGAAAAACAAGTTGTGTCAAAGCGTATAAAATTTATTTTAATTGGAATAACATCACAAATTCCCCCGTTGATCTTCAGGTTGAGAAAATGGAGTCTACCAACCAAGGATTTCCCCGTGAAGGAAACCCTAGTCCCTTCTCCTCTTGGGAAGATGTTGGTGCGCCCCATATGGCCACTTTGTCACTTCCAGGATTGAAAATTGGTTTGCCTGTCTGGCTCTTCTCTACCTCTATCGTTCAGAATCCTGTAATTCCTGAACAGTCTAATCAGCAACTAGACGACACTAGAGTTGCCTCCCAACCTTCTACTTCATCTAATTCTCCCTCTCTTCCTTCCTCTTCGCTTGATAAAGTCGATAAAGCTAAAAATCAAGTAACTAAGAAGAAGAAGAAGAAGAAAGAGAAAAAGGAAAAGAAGAAAAAGGAACCAAAATCGAAAGGGGGCAACCAAGCGTCGTCTAGCGAAAATTCTCACACCGCACAGTCAAAACCTAAATCTCCTTGTGTCATTTGCAATGGATACCACTATCACTGAGATTGTCCCTGCATCCCTCGGATCTTAAGGGACTGGTCTCCTCGTTTGCACAATCCGGTAGCATCAACCTCTGGCGATCATGTTGAATGCTCACCATCAACCAGTGAAAGTGAAGCATATGGACAAAGAAGGAATCGCAGATTTCCTTGTAAGTTGTGTGAAGGCAATCACGCCGTCCATCGTTGTCCCTTCCTTGACAAGGCTAAAAGAGTTTTGGATGATCGTCCAATTTCACCACTACGACTTCCTCCTAGATATAAAAAACTCTTGCCAAGTCCTCCACCGGTTGAAAATCTGGTTGGCCCGTCATTGTGGTCGGCGGAAGCGTCTATCATTGAAAATGAACTCTCTAAATCCATACTAGACGAAAGTCAAAGGGTCGATATGGAAGTTGACCTGGTCTTGCCTTTAGAGTGTTCATCTTCAAATGATACCGTCACTGAAGAGAAAGAGAACGACACCGTTCAAATTCTTTTCATCAACACAAACTCCGATGAACTTGGGGGCAGTCCTCCCGTTCCTTTATCACAGGAAGGAAGTTCATCAGAGTCATATCCGGCCGTCTATTCGGTCCCACCACCAAGCAACCTAGTCGTTTCCTTCGACTGCAATCTACTAGGCAAACCCTGTTTACCAGCCAGGGTACCATTCAGAATCATTGTACAAGCTTACAGAATGGTCATGGTTGGTACCATCATCGATGAAGGGGCTTTTGTGAGTATCCTTTCATCAACTGCTTGGAAAGCGCTTGGTTCGCCATCGCTTTTTCCTGAAATGAGAAATCTGACAGGCTTCGACAAAGGAACCAGTCGACCTTTAGGGATCCTTCCAAATGTGCCCATTACTTTGAGAAGGAAAATTGTTCACATGTACGTTATGGTAGTTCAAGGACCTTTAGATTATAATCTACTCCTTGGACGCGACTATATTTATTGCATGGGAGCCATCGTCTCCTCACTCTTTAGAGTAATGTGTTTTCTGCACGAAGGAAGAATGGTCAAGCTCGTAGACCAAATGTCATTCCCCGGTTCACACATCGCAAATAGTCAAATGGCATCCCTAAATGGTCTTTTCACCCAAGAAATGTCTCATCGATCTCCAGTCTGTCCACCTGATGAGCGCGAGTGATTCAGGAAGGTGTGACTGAAACCCAGGGGGCATGCACCCTGGTCTGTTTCGGCAGGAAAACCTTGGGTATAGAGTGAATTTCCACGAGGGATATATGACTAGTCTGGCAAACTCGTCCTCACAGGAAAATGGGAACAGGCTGGAATAAGATACCTTCGTTAAAGTTATGTGAGCGGAATGCATCTCTGCCATCCACCTTTGTCTGTTTCGATAGACATCACCGAGGAAGCATTTTATCTGCTACGCGGATAGAACTTTCTTGGTAACCTGGAAATTTTTTGCTATACTTGGGGCATGCAAACCTTTCTGCATGCAAGCAAAGAGCGGCTATTTATTTTTAAAATTTTTAGGACCTCTAACCCTTTAAACCCATAAGGCTAGTCGTTTCCTAACTTGCATAAAGAAAGGATCCGTGGGAAAGCTTGAGAGATGTAAGCCACTTCAAAATAGCATCTCGAATGAGACATTCTTATCATACGACTGACGAGCAATATTGTCACAGAGTTCAAGCTCGTTAAAAAATAAACCCTCCACGAGCAGTTTTAGTGCATAGTTCAAGCTCGTTAAAAAATAAACATAAGTCATGAGAAAATGTTTTCCCCAGCGTTTAAGCTCATTAAAAAATGAACCGATAAATAACCATTGTGAATGCCTTATTTCCAGCTTTTGAGCCTTGGTCATGTTCTCGCCATCACCTCCACTCTGTTTTTAACCAATCATCACCCCCATATGATTGTTTACCCCTTCGAGGAACATCTACGAAGAGTGATTTTGTTAGCCATCCTTGTGACACTGTCGTGATTGGAAAATTCCAAATCTTACCTGGAATCAGCTGCTACTCGAAACCATCACTCGTTCCTCGAAAACGAGTCTTCTTTAAGCTATTTTCACTTGACTCGTAAAATATGAAAAGATTTTCGAGCGATTGGCCTCTCCGGCTCGTTAAAGGCATCGGAAGTGCTATCCCTCCTCTAGATTTTAATCTTTGTGGACCTAAAGGATTATTACACAAAAAGATCGAGCGCTTGTCTTGTTCGGCTCATTAAAACTATCGAAAATGCATCCCTTTTGTATTATTTTATGCTTTTTCAGACTTAAGGGATTATATAACGAAAAAGAATCTTTGGAGTCTTCTTTCTGTTTCTTTCAGAATCTCTAAAATTGAAAGAGATCGAGTTATCTTTGTCGTTAAACTCGTTAAAACCTAATAGCGACAAACTCGTCCAAATGGACAAGAACGAGTTTCACTGTCACTAGGCTCGCTAAAATATAGCGACAGGTTCGCTCGAAGGGCGGATTATAGAAAAAGCATATGTTATCCTCCTCAAGCTTGACAAAAATAAAGAGGTACTGATCTGCAATGACTGGGGAAAATTGGGAAGAAAACTTGAAGAAACTTTATTGGTAGAAAGTCGCTCTTGAACATGACACTTTCCTTCCGTATCCATGTCGGGTTGGGTTGTTCCGTTCACTGGTCATCACCATTGGTCCGTCACACCATCCATCTTTGGGGTTAACACTACCAATCCATCGTCAGTGTCATCGATATGTTCAAGAGAAGTCATTTAGACAATTCACCTGTGTCTCACCCACTGCAATACATTCATGCTTCATTCCTTCATGACCGCCACCCTGAACCTTGTATCATCAGTTTGTTTTCACCTCCAAAATCATTTGCTTCATTCCATGTCGTTGATGTGGGATTCATTAAGGCCCTCCTGCGACGGGTCGCTTCTTGTCGACATCAGCGCATTATCCAAGAAGTTGACTTAGGAACAACCCTTTCAGTACTTTGAAGCTTGCATGCCTCAATGGCAAGTTTCTCACTTTCGGCGAAAAGTTTACATCAATGGCCTTCGACCGAGAGATTTTACGCGGTGTTTGATGTCAATTCCTTTTTCACACCACGTGAATTGTACTGTAGTACCTTGAGGGTCATTTTCATTATTGGTGATTCCTCTCGCACCTGTTAATAGCTTATGTCATTGGCTGGTAATCAGGCGATGTCATTCCATGTTCGACTCCAGAACATTTTTCACATGGATCGACTTGTACTTTGAATGAAGATTGAACGCGTTTTGAAGACCCCGAATCTAGTTTCATCCATCTAAGTTGTGATATATTCAGGATTATAAAGACATCAAGTGTACATCATTTCCAAACAGATGATCATCCAAATCAAAGGATGATGAGTCCAAATCATCAGTCTGCCACACAGAGGATTGTCTGTCCTATGTACATGAAAATGAATTTATAAAGCTAAGCATGGGAATGCCCTCCTAAGCTAGATCATGAAAAAATGTTGTCAAAATAATGTATTGTATTGTATCTTATTACAGGCCACCTCCCAGCTCGAAAAAACTTCGGATCCTCATAGTAAAGCATTTCACCCGACATCAAAAAGATTAACGACCTAATGCTTTAGGGGGCAACTGCTATAGACATTTTTGGGCACTTCAACCCCAATCATAAATGTCCATAAACTGAGGGCTCCTAAGTCCCTAAAAGTGTTGCTTCACTTCCTAAAGGAACAAGGTCAGCTGATTACATCGTCTCCCAGAAGTTCTCCACTAAAACCTGCTCATAAATGGTCAAAACTGGACCATACTGAAAACCCAGTGCAGAGGGTGCGATGCATATCACCTTCCTAGTGTATAGGGTGCGATGCATACTGAATGGCTCCTTTGTAGGGTGCGATGGTCGGGAATGGACAAATGGCAGGGACAAAATGTGAGGTGGAAGATCGTGGAATCTTCCAGAAGCTTCCCCTCTGACACTTGCCTCTGTTTTCGACCAAGGATGAGTAAGAGATCATCTTTCTCCAAGTGGAAGCAGGAACTATCAGAGAGAGGACACTAATCAAGACCCTAGAAGATGACTCACCTCCCTACAATCATCTATATATGGATCCCTCATCACAGAGATCCAGAGGCTGGAATTTTGTATCTTATAGAGAAGTGTTGTTGGTTTTCTGGTGTACATTCATAGTGTTGGGTTATCTAAGCTTTCCTTGAGGTGAAGAAGGGCTTCCTAGCTGGAGGATGATGCTGGGTCAGAGCACATGGTTGTAATCCTCTTGCTACTTTTCATCTTAATAAAGCTATTATGGTTTCCTTCCATATTCTTGTGTACCTGTTAATATATGCGTTTATATGGTTAATATACATCTGATCTTGTATTATTTATGAATTTAGATCCTTGTTTCTTCGATAGTAGTATGTTGTTTTGATTCCACAGGTTCTTTTGAAGCTGGGCGAAAAAGAAGAAGTGGCGAAACTCTATCACAAAGGAGAGGAAATCAAGCGCAAGACTCAGGTTGGTCTTCTTGGTTCTCCTCTTGTCTATTTTCATAAAAGGAAACAATAGTAGACTTTGATTGTTTGTTTCTAAGATAGCAACCCATCTTAGTGGGAATAATAGCATCCGAGTGGAAACTATTCCCGGATAACAGCCCTATTTTCATCCACCTTTATAGCATTTGTTTGCATATCTTCAAGAGTTCTTGAAGTTCTATCTCTTAGCATTACAGCAAAATCATCGTCAAAGGCTATAGAAAACCTAGACTTAGTTGCTGCTACAGGGGGTTTACAATCAGGGGGCATCTTATGATAAATTTTATTGAACCTTTTGATAAAATTTTATATAGGTTCACCAAAGTTTCTTTTAGATTCTTCAAACTCAGACAGAAAGTAAAGAGGATCTTTCTTTACACCCCATTGATTTTTAAATATGTTTGTAAGTTCTTCCCAATTTCTAATGGAATTTATAGGTAACTACCTAAACCAGATTCTTACATTTCCTTCAAGTGACTGTACAAAAAATCTCATGTAAACATTTTCTTGTTCGATATTCATGTTGTTTGCAAAGTCTAGAAAATCTTGAAGATGGTCCTCAGGAGGTTGGCTTCTAACAATGGTATTTGATATAATATCTTAAGGCACTAAACAAGGAGGCTCAATTGTTCCCTTATTTGTACTACTCAACTACCCAGGTATTAGAGAGTGATCTATATGAATGTTGTTCTTAGTGTGTTATAACAACAAGATGACTGATTAGTTTATCTAAAGTTAGTTTCAAGTATACCTAGAGGACTATCTAATGTAATACTACTTGAAGGGGAACAAGAGTCATTACAAGGGTTCCCGACTATGTGATCACTTGTTTTTCCTACATGTATTATGATAAGCCCTGGTATTTCACCAAGGATGTTGCAACTCCCAAGGATTCTCAACTTAAATTATCAACCGGAGGTTCGTACTAACTTAGAGGTTACAATGCTATATGAACAATAGGTTAGGTTCTACTCATGTCACCCTCATTTGTTATATTAGATCAAGGTATTCAAAGACCACTCCTTCAACTAACTACAAAGAAAATTTCTTATGAAAACATATCATGATTGTAAGGAGATGAACATGATTCTAACTATAGAAATGAAGATGTCATTCATTAAATGTAAATGCTAATTTTAAGGAAGAGGCTAGTCTAGTTGCAAAAGTAAACCATGCTACTCTATTTTTACACTTAATAAAATCAATAGCCTACTTGCATGAACTATTTATCTATTTGAAACTTGCTTAAAAACAAGGAATTCAATCTTCAATAAAACTATGAAAAAAATGCTAAGCCTAATTCTACTTGTTGTCTTATGTTTGTAGTGAGGAAAGGATGGGGTTGGAGTGATCTTAGAGTCTTCCTTAATAATGAAATAAAATATTGGGGGCCATTATTCAACTTCAAAATGCAAGGGTCAAAGTATGGAACGAATCTGGTTGAAGTAAGAAATGCTATATGATTGCTATAAAAAGTGCTATAGGAGGCCCTGTTTTGCTACAAGAGGGGGTCTAAGAGATTTTTGGGGATAAGAATGGTATAATATAGGTTACGGAAGGTGGATTAAGGTGAATTAAGGTGAATAAAGGGTGTGGGATCCCCTTAACCAAGTTTATTACCCCTCGGAGGCCTATCTTGCACCAAAGTTTATGCCCACAATGTCCTTCATATGCTCTAGAAGAGTGATCTTGGTGGTAGAGTTGGAAAGAAATGTGAAGTGTCCAGGAGAGAGATGGAATGCTCTAGGTGGATGTGGAAGAGTGTGCCCATCCCTGCAAGTAAAAAACAATCCCTGCAGACTAATCAAGCACATGCATTAAATGATCAATATCACGACAAAATAAATTAACATGGAAAGGGTGAGTTGAATTTTATTAAAATCTACTCTATCCTACAACAAAACTCTAATTTCCAAATAAATCCTACTAAAAGCTATGTTTCAGAAAGGAAACATGAAAAATGATTACAATCCAACACTTAAAAATTTCCAAGAAATCATAAACACATGTTTTTGGGTTGTTGTTGGAGATCTTCCAACCACTCTTCCCACAAGAGAGGTGATGGAAAAACATACAACTACAAGTTTTGTGATGTAATTCCTACTTAAACAAGAAAATAATTGCAATGACTTGAACAAGAGAAAGGGAATAGTACAAGAGAGGGACTATGTTAGCCCGAGAAATTGCCTACCAACTTTCAACCAAGAGTACCACACAGACTCTTAGGTTAAAGCAAAAAAGGGGCTGGCCAACTTTTCCTTTAAGATGTGGAGTCTTTACCTTGCATGATTTAAAACATGCAGAAAAAGAAGCCATGAAAATTCAAGCCCTAAACCTTCCTATAATCCCAAACAGAGCATATGACCCGAGAAAATATGCATACGCCACTCTAGAACATGCCAAATTATCAACATTTGAGCATAAAGAGGATATTTTTGATGATATTTTTGTCTCAGTAGAATCAATTGGTCATGCTAAAGAGCTTGCTAGAACAAGGTATAATGACGTAGGGTTATCTGAGTTCAATAAGCTCAGGGAGTAGAGGTTGCAAACTCTGCCCCTGGACTTAATAATGCCAACCCAAGCGGCGTCTTCAAGCGAGCCTGGCAAGCAACGACAGAAAGAACCCCCTGCTACACTGAAAACCAAAGCCAATGAGCAGGAGGAACAACAGAAGAAAGAGCAGGCAGAACGTTTAGCGAAATAAAAAGAAGAAATCTTAAAAAGAGAGCAAGCAGAATGCTTAAGAAAGGAAGAGGGAGATAGGTTGAGAAAGGAAGAGGAAGATAGATTGAGAAAGGAGCAGGAAGACAACTAGCGAAAGAAACAGGCAGAGATCCAGCAGAAGGAACATGAACGGCAAGAGAAGGAGAAACAAGAACAACTGCTAAAGGAGTCCCAGTCCAAGCAAAATACCACCGATACTAATAAGGGTGCTGTCACAGACCCAGAGCTGCAAAAGGAATGGCAGCATTTTAGTACCATTATCGGTGGAGGTAAGGATTCACAGAATACCGAGACTCTTAAGAGCAGCGGCATACAGAAGGAAGGATCATCCCAGGCTTTGAGCACAACCACCAGCCCACCCAAAGTTATGAATGTAGAAGTAATTCCAAAAGGTCCTAGCGACCAAATCACTCTCCTAGTAGAAGACATTCCTCCACTAAACGTCTTCTACAGCCCTAAACATAAAGCCGTAGTAAAGCGATCAAGAAAGAGGCAGAGGATTGATCAACCTTCCCTCTTTCCTAAACAATCACTTACGAGCAACGTAGTCTGGAGGGAGAAACTCGATCCCTCTGATGACCTGGCCAAATTGTCGCAATATGCGGGAGCTTATTCGGCTGCCACTATTGACAAGGCATCAGAGGTAGTAGTTCTCTTAAAGAAAAAGGACCAGGAGATTTTCACTCTTCAAATAGAATTAGCAGATGTTAGACAAAGGGTAATACAAGCTGAGCAGCAATTAGCAGGACACCAACAAGAAACAGTGCGCGCAAGCGAGCAGCTATTGGAACAGCAGAAAATCAATAGTCAATTGGTGCAGCAATGGCAGGAGGAGAAACAGAGGATCACCCAGGCAACCATCCAAAGATAAAGCGAGTTGACAGAGGTATTAGAGCAACTAAAAGTGGCAAATGAGCAATATTTGAAGGCCAAAGATGAACGTATTGCTCAAATTACAGTACAGTTAGAAGCCACCAAGGGAGATGTGCAGATACAAGAATTCAAAAAAGAGGCAATGATAATCAACAAAGTGCTTGTATCCCAAGTTAAACTCTTGGCACAATCCCTCTCTCAGGCGGAACCACTCTGTGAGTTAGCTACGACTGTAAGTGAGCAGGTAGAAAAGGCTAGAGAAGAATACAATCAAGCCAAAGAAGATATCACAAGCTATATTGAATGGCAAGATTCAAAGTCAGGTAAGGAAGCCAATTTGCCTCAGATACTGGAGGTCCATAAAAATATATTGTTTACAGAATGGCAAACACAAATATTAAAGGCAGAAAGGGCAGCATCAAGATGTACATTAACCGCTGGTAATTTGGCTGATC
>APFE030495132.1:62649-89048 GCA_000404065.3 Pinus taeda | reverse complement strand
CCACACCTCCCGCCCGAGGTGGCCGTTTGATGGGGCCTCAAAGTTTTTAAGGGTTTTAAGTGGCTTGAATGCTGTAGGTAGATTTAGAGGTTTTTAAGTGGGTTTATGCAGCAGATGTCTTTGGGGGTTTAAGCGTGATTACAGAAGATGACTTTTAAGGGTTTGATCTTTTCGAAAGTAGTGTCTCTAGAGGTTTTATACTATTTGAATGCTGTAGGTGCCTCCAGGGTTATGGGTTATTCGGCTACTACAGGTGGCAGGTTTTTATGTGTTTGGGTTGTTAAGGATGTGTTTTATTAGAAGATACGCGAACTTCTGGATAGACTCCGTGCACTTTTTTATTAGTTTTTAAAGGTATCACTGAAATTATGAGTGTTGGACTGAAGAAGGCATTGTTCAAGCATTGGTCAAGTTTTCAACGCCATCGTTTGCTTGATTATAAATAGGTCGTCGAGAAGTTTTGTTTGCTTGAATGTTTGCAATCGTGTTTTTGCTTGGCTGCGTTTGTGAATTTCATGCAATTATGCTTTTGCTTGGATGCATTTCGTGAACGTTATGTAATTTCTTTTTTGTTCGTCTGTATTTTATTTTGTTTTTACAAGCGCTATTGATGGTGGTTTTTATCAATTTTTATTATGTTGATTTTGGTACATGTTATTATTATTATCCAATTTTAAAGTCACCGCCAACACCATTGGTGTATAAAGAATAGAAAAAAATAAAAATAAATTAACAAAATCACATTAAATTAAATCAATCAATCACCTAATGGGTTAATAAAACCATTAACATTAAAATAATACTAATAATATATTTAAACCTATATAGAAGCCTCGCAAAAAGCGAAAACCAAGAATTCCATTAATTAAAAAACTAGAGAGATACCTTTCTTGAAGCAAAAGGAAGCCCTAACTACGTAAAAATACCATTTTCACTCTTTTTATTTAAAAAAAATTCACAATTAAAAGAAATTAACCGTTTAGTGGCAATTGTATACCAACTTGGCCGGTAGCCAAGAAGTCTCTAGAAACCCTTTTGAAACCCTTAAAAGAATCTCCAAACTCAATAACGCACCACTTTAGGTTCTCTTTCACCCTAACTTCTTCGCTCCGAATCCGTCTTTTCTCTACAAGGGTTTGAAGGCTCGTTTCGACATTTTTCTCATCTGTGTTTTCGTTAAGCTTTCGAGGAGAAATCATGGTGGAAGCTGGTGAAGTTGAGACCTTTGCCTTCCAGGCTGAGATCAACCAGCTTTTGAGTCTTATTATCAACACTTTTTACAACAACAACGAAATTTTTCTTAGAGAGCTCATCAGCAATTCCTTAGATGTAAGTGGCTGCTACCATATTAAACTTTTTAATGTTTTCGTCTTTAAGCAGCTGAAAGTCAATGGCTTTGTGTGTGGGTAGTGGTTTTCGATGATGCAATGTGTATGTTCGTCTTCAATGGAAGTCCTACTTTGTGGGATTTTTGTCTTAAGGTCTATATTTCTATTTTAAGTATTGACTACATTTATGATCGTCTTTCCTGTTAATGAAGTGTAGGTCTTGAACTATTTATCCAAGGGTTTGTGCCTGAAAGTTTTTAAGGGTTTTAAGTGGCTTGAATGCTGTAGGTTGCTTTAGAGGTTTTTATGTGGGTTTATGTAGCAGATGTCTTTGGGGGTTTAAGCGTGATTACAGAAGATGACTTTTAGGGGTTTGATCTTTTCAAAAGTAGTGTCTTTAGAGGTTTTATACTATTTGAATGCTGTAGGTGCCTCCAGGGTTATGGATTATTCGATTACTACTGGTGGCAGGTTTTTATGTGTTTGGGTTGTTAAGGATGTGTTTTATTAGAATATACGCGAACTTCTGGATAGACTCCGTGCACTTTTTTATTAATTTTTAAAGTGGACTGAAGAAGGCATTGTTCAAGCATTGGTCAAGTTTTCAACGCCATCGTTTGCTTGATTATAAATAGGTCATCGAGAAGTTTTGTTTTCTTGAATGTTTGCAATCGTGTTTTTGCTTGGTTGCGTTTGTGAATTTCATGCAATTGTGCTTTTGCTTGGATGCATTTCGTGAACGTCATGTAATTACTTTTTTTGTTCGTCTGTATTTTCTTTTGTTTTTACAAGGGCTATTGATGGTGGTTTTTATCAATTTTTATTATGTTGATTTTGGTACATGTTATTATTATTCTTATTATTATCCAATTTTAAAGTCACCGCCAACACCATTTGTGTATAAAGAATAGAAAAATAAATAAAAATAAATTAACAAAATCACATTAAATTAAATCAATCAATCACCTAATGGGTTAATAAAACCATTAACATTAAAATAATACTAATAATATATTTAAACCTGTATAGAAGCCTCGCAAAAAGCGAAAACCAAGAAGTCCATTAATTAAAAAACTAGAGAGATACCTTTCTTGAAGCAAAAGGAAGCCCTAACTTCGTAAAAATACCATTTTCACTCTTTTTATTTAAAAAAAAAATCACAATTAAAAGAAATTAACCATTTAGTGGCAACTGTACACTGACTTGGCCGGTAGCCAAGAAGTCTCTAGAAACCCTTTTGAAACCCTTAAAAGAATCTCCAAACTCAATAACGCACCACTATAGGTTTTCTTTCACCCTAACTTCTTTGCTTCGAATCCATCTTTTCTCTACAAGGGTTTGAAGGCTCGTTTCGGCGTTTTTCTCGTCTGTGTTTTCGTTAATATTTCAAGGAGAAATCATGGCGGAAGTTGGTGAAGTTGAGACCTTTGCCTTCCAGGCTGAGATCGACCAGCTTTTGAGTCTTATTATCAACACTTTTTACAGCAACAAGGAAATTTTTCTTAGAGAGCTCATCAGTAATTCCTCAGATGTAAGTGGCCGCTACCATATTAAACTTTTTAATGTTTTCGTTCTTAAGCAGCTGAAAGTCAATGGCTTTGTGTGTGGGCAGTTGTTTTCGATGATGTAATGTGTATGTTCGTCTTCAATGGAAGTCCTACTTAGTGGGATTTTTGTCTTAAGGTCTATATTTCTATTTTAAGTATTGACTAGATCTGTGATCGTCTTTCTTGTTAATGGGGTGTAGGTCTTGAACTATTTATCCAAGGGTTTGTGCCTGAAAGGTTTTAAGGGCTTTAAGTGGCTTGAATGTTGTAGGTTGCTTTAGAGGTTTTTAAGCGGGTTTATGCAGTAGATGTCTTTGGGGGTTTAAGCGTGATTACAGAAGATGTCTTTAGGGGTTTGATCTTTTCGAAAGTAGTGTCTCTAGAGGTTTTATACTATTTGAATGTTCTAGGTGCCTCCAAGGTTATGGGTTATTCGATTACTACAGGTGGAAGGTTCTTATGTGTTTGGGTTGCTAAGGATGTGTTTTATTAGAAGATACGCGAACTTCTGGATAGACTCCGTGCACTATTTTATTATTTTTTAAAGGTATCACTAAAATTATGAGTGCTGGACTGAAGCAGGCATTGTTCAAGCATTGGTCAAGTTTTCAACACCATCATTTGCTTGATTATAAATAGGTCGTCGAGAAGTTTTGTTTGCTTGAATGTTTGCAATAGTGTTTTTGCTTGGCTACGTTTGTGAATTTCATGCAATTGTGCTTTTGCTTGGATGCATTTCGTGAACGTCGTGTAATTGCTTTTTTGTTCGTCTGTATTTTTTTTTGTTTTTACAAGGGCTATTGATGGTGGCTTTTATCAATTTTTATTATGTTTATTTTGGTACATGTTATTATTATTATTATTATTATTATTATCCAATTTTAAAGTCATCGTCAACACCATTGGTGTATAAAGAATAGAAAAAAAATAAAAATAATTTAACAAAAGCACATTAAATTAAA
The DNA here is from genome assembly GCA_000404065.3 of Pinus taeda. Lineage (NCBI taxonomy): Eukaryota > Viridiplantae > Streptophyta > Pinopsida > Pinales > Pinaceae > Pinus > Pinus taeda. Next base: position 85,211 of record APFE030495132.1, on the reverse strand, counting down.
TCAATGAATCACCCAATGGATTAATAAAACCATTAACATTAAAATAATACTAATAATATATTTAAACCTTTATAGAAGCCTCGCAAAAAGCGAAAACCAAGAAGTCCATTAATTAAAAAACTAGAGAGATACCTTTCTTGAAGCAAAGAAAGGGCAAGAGCTAACTTGCCTGCCATATGGCATTAAATGCCCGTATGGAGGCCCCCTTTACCATGCATGCCCATGCCTTTCCATCCTGCATCGATCGTTTTTCTGGGGCATCAAACTTTTTCCGGGAATGGGTGACCCACTACCTCTGAGCTGGCACCCCCTGTGCTGGCACATTTTCAAACGAACGCTCGTGCCAAAGAGCCATTTCCTCCATTCGCGCTCCCGTCAAAGGTCCTCTGCAACCCCTCTGGAGCATACACTGCATCCCGCTCACGGTGCTGGCTCACCTCGCAAGTCCGCTTACGGTGCTGGCTCACCTCGCAAGTCCGCTTACGGTGCTGGCTCACCTCGCAAGTCCGCTTACAGTGCTGGCTCACCTCGCAAGTCCGCTTACGGTACTGAATCCCGGCAGGCTGGCAGATACACTAACCAGGCGAGGTCGCCATTCCATTTTTAATAGGTAAATTATACTCTGTGCTTAAATTAAATTCATCAACAAGGTAAGGAGCAATCAAAATTGAACAGAAACAATATTGTTGTTGTTCTCTTCATATATTCGATGTAGAATTCCAACCACAAAACCCAACTCTTATATATCAGGCTATCTCCAATTCTAATGAACGGGACCTTTCTAATGAACCCTCGAGCCTCGTTAGCATTGTGCCACAACCAAAATTCTAATGGAGTGTTAATGAAGGAGCTCTAGTCAGGGATGGAATTTGATGGGCAAATTTCCCTTCGCAGGATGATTTGCCCGTCAAATTGCCTAGATTTATTGTTAAAACCATCAAAATGGATACCCGGATAATAGAAATTTTTGAACTTGCCAGGTGTTTGAGATTTGAAATTCCTACCCTAGCTCTTGACAAAGGTGTTTCATATTTGAAATTCATTCCTATCCTGGCTCTAGTCAGTGCCTGCTTAAATAATAAATTAAAGACAGATGTGAGTGAAATCACGAAGAAACGCCTTTGAAGTAACATTAAGCCCTTTTCATTTTTGAAAAATTCTTTGCCTTCCAATTCAATCTGAAATATTTTGTATTTTTTGGTCTCAACAGAATTAAAAAAAATTATATATTCCCAACTTTTTATCTTTCACATTGTGAAATCAAATTGTTAACTTGTGCATCTCAGGAATGAAAGTTCGCAAATTTTCTTTCAAAGGGCTCAGGAATGAAAGTTTGCAAATTTTCTTTCAAAGGTCCTCCATTTCGAAACATAGTTCAATCATCTTGTTCAAATTAATTTGCATGTTTTATTACTTTATTTGTCTTCATCTTAGTCCAATGGGTTGGCTTAACTCATTGCTGCCAATCCTTAGACATTTGGCTAGTTTCGTATGAATAGGTTTCAATTTGAATCCCGGTGCAGCAAACTAATCTACATCAATAGATTTACTAGGAATTTCTTCCTCAACTATAGGGAAACATCCTTTAAATATCAAGGTTTCCTTGGAAAAATATATCTTTCCCCTCTTCTTCAATTAACAAAGGCCTCACAATCTCCTTTTCTCATAAAAAATGTGCAATATTTGTGTCTTCATCTTAGTCCAATTCACACAAACATCTCTCGGAATCAAACAATAACTTTCAATACTACTGTCTTTGCGGAAAACTGTTGTTAGAGCATGTGAACAAAGCATTTTACTATTCTTGAGAGATGTAGTTGTGTTTTGCCTTGGTTGGACTGTATCTAGGGTTTCATTCAGTCATCATTTAAAGATGCATTAGTTTCTCGGAGTTTGTCGAAATCCAGGATCTCTTCTCCAACTGGGACGTATGCTCAATACTTGCCCATACCTTTGCCATATCTCTTTTAATGTTTTGGGTTTGCTTCCTTCACCCACATGTGCTTGTTCTTGCATGTTTTGATGTTTTTTTGGCATTCTGATGGGGTTCATTTTCACTTCCCTGTGCCAATCATTCTCGGGATGCTGCTATCTATTTCTTTAGGTGGTTGATTACCTCCTCAAAGCACTTCACTAATACAAACTCCCCCTGCTTCATGTTGGATGATATCCTTCCTATCCACACACTCAATAGAAACATAATTCTAAAAATGCAAAGTGCGGTAGATAAGATGATAATTTTATTAACATAATTCTAAATCTAGGTTTTAAATCTCCTCAAGGAAGTAAAACTTCACACCTCATTTGGGTTCATTGTCTCAATATTGCTTCTATGAGCCCTTCTAAAGCATGAAGTGCTTCAATCAGAGTGTTGGCAGGCAATGCTTTCTCTTCCATCTTCAAAATCCTTAATCTTTTCTTTATAGCCTCTACCCTTTTGCATACTTGTCATCACATACCCCCTAACGTGAATAATCTACCTTCCCCTTCTTCACCAACAAAAATAACTCTGCTTCGTCATCCTCTGCAACCAGGCTTTGGCTTCAAGTGGGATTCTGTCCTTTTCATCTTAAGCTCTATTCAGAGTTCTGGCTACCTCTGTACATTTCACCTCTGGCTCATTTTGACTACAAGTTCCTTCGGGTTTTCAGGTTTTCTTTCTGATTTGTTGGACTACTAGAGGAATCTTTCCATTCTTTGGCCCTTGGCATTATCTGTGGCATCCCATCCTGCACTGGGAGACTTAAATTTGCAGTGGCAATCCCTCATATAAGTTGGGTCAGGTTTTCTAGATTTTTCAGGCCTATTCTCCTTTGTCTGAGCACATCAATTCTGAGACTGTCCTGTATATTTATAACCAAGAGGTAAAGCGAGACTTTCAGGTGCACAAGGAGTTAATCAAGGACAACAGGGATGCCCTTGGCACAATTACAGTGAAATTACGAACTCATGATCATCAAACTTCTTCACAGAATTATACTATTATGGGGATTTTGCCCCATTTAAATCAAAGGGTGATGCGGTTGGAAATGGAATGTGATCTGTATCATGTCAATTGATGATGACATACTTTGATTAGAACTCAGTTAGATATTTAAGGTTTTGGAACAACTTATGTAAAGGATACTAGTAATGGTAGTGGGCATGTAGGCCACAGAAAACTAGTCATACATTGTATGTGCATCGGCACCTAAGGATTCTCCTCAAGGTCTTATGACCTTTTAGACTTCTAATCTTATTTGGCTAGTGATTTGTAACATGTCAACTGACGATGACATATTTTGATATAGTACTCAATTAGATATTCAAGTTTTTGGAACATTTGATGTAAAGGATACCGGTAGTGTTAGTGGGCATGTAGGCCATAGAAAACTAGTCATACATTGTATGTACATCAGCACCTAAGGATTGCATTTGCAATACATTTTGAAAGGCTAGAAATCCATTCAAAAATCTGATTTACTGCTCTGATTCTGTCAATTGGTTCAAATCTTAACAGGGGCTAATGATAATTGGTATAATCCTCTTGTTTGCTCTACAATTTAAGAGGCTAGCATAAAAGGGAAAACATTGATTTTGTATTTTTATAAAATAAGGCTATGACAAGAAATTCCATAGGGGAATTTGTGGCTTATAAGTTATGTATTTATTTTATAACTTTGGAAATGCATTTCTAGATGGATTACTAGTTGGATTGTCCTACTTAAAGTTTACGCGGTGGGGTTGTTGCCTCAAAATGTACCAGGTATTGTTGCCTCAAAATCTACCAGGTATTGTGAGATGCCTCACAAGGCAAAAGCCAGATGAAGACACAACAATGAGGTGGATTCCATTGTCACCTCAGCAATCCACCTCCTGCTCTTTAGTGGGATTTCACCACATGGAAGGTTTCCCAATTTAGGTCACCTAAAGGATATTCTTGGTGTAGGGTTCCAAGGTGACAAATGAATAGGCTTACCAAAGATACTCAGGCTAAGGACAAGACTCAATTATACTAGATAAGGAATAGTGTGCCTTAGGAGCATCCTAAAAAGGACTTGTAGCCTAGGTTTTTTGATATATCAGCCTGGATCCATCTAATTTGGGATCTAACGTGAGCCGAGAGGGATCAAATTTCGTCGGAGGGATCAAATTTCGTTGGGGTCAAACTTCTTTTAGAGTGCAAAATAGTATGAAACGATCCACACCTTTAGACTGAACTGGTAAGGATACCTTTCTTGAAAGGGAATGTAGCTCAATTGTAGAGCAACCCACCAGCGGAGAGCAAGTCCTGGGTCCAATTCCTAGCCTGCCCATTTTTTGGTTGGAAATGGCTAGGAGGCCAAAAATTTTGGCTCAAACAAAGGGTGTTAGAGCTAGAAATCTACACAGTTATATTGAAGAGGCAAGGATTCTCGACCCAAGGCCAGGTCCTGAGTTTGATCCTTAGTCTGCCCAATTTTCAAATACATCAAGGAGTTATCTCATGTTGCAAATCAAAGAGATATCAGATAAGGACCAAATATTCCACTTTATGATTATTCAAATCAATGATACATAATGAACTGTCAAGACAAGGAGTTAAGACTCTTACAATAGCTACCATGGAAGCATATAAACTCCTAGATTCCAAGAGTGAAGCTAAGGGTGGACTAAGGGGTAATTATGAGTATGCCAATACTATAGATCTAGAAAAAAGAGAAGAAGGCTGACCATGTTGGATCTGCGTGAAAGAGCAATATGCAAAGAATTGCATGTTCACATAGAGGATGGATTCCATTGAGCAAGTGGACAACCCATTGGTGGGAGTGATGTAGGTTTTGAGTATTATCGTGGAGTCAAGTTTGGTAACAACACAAAATGAGGATGTGATGAAACTAAGCTTTGTGCAGGAAAATATCAACAAAGTGCCAGTTCTTGTAATATTGGACAGTGGTTCGATGCATAAATTCATGAAGGAAGATTCAATAAGGAGACTTAGGTTGCATATTCAATCAATCTCTTCATTTTCAAGGTATTCAATTTCAATAAGAAGAAGGATATGTTCAAGCTCTATACAAGGTTCATATTCAAAGTATCAACTCTTTAGTTGGTCCGAGCTGCCAATTAGTTAATTGTCCATTTTCCAATGTGTAATATCACTGGTCCGAGTTATTCATAGTTTTTCCAATCTGAACGTTATGATCCTTCGCAAAACATTGACCACAGGAATTGCCCAAGGCTATAGCAGGTCTGAGTTTCAACGAGTCTCTAGTCTTCACAACAAATCTGAGCTCTTCAATAGGAAACTGATCACATGAATTGAGGTTAACATCTGAGCTTATATACTTTCCACTGTCTCAGATATGTCACATTTCTACAATTCCATAGTCCAAGCTTGATTAGGACTATCCGAGGGTATCACAGTGGCTTATCAGAGCTTCTATTTCTCTTGCCAATCCAGGCTTCTCATGGATTTTGATCTTGAGATTAAGGCCTATAAAACTGATTTCTCTCAAGGTTATGAGCCTCACATATATTATTGCAATTCTATATTTGGGCTTCTAACAACAAGTCCTAGTTTGAAAGGAGCATAATAGTATTTTCCCAAAAAAATATTCGCTTTTATCTCCTCGGCTTATGTCATTCTTGTATCCCTCTTATCTGTCTTCTTGTGATGTTCTTCACTGAGGTTGATGGGAGGAATGACCAGTTCCAGCTTATATTTATACTAGTTTTTTACCTTTAATGAAATGACACATCACTTGGCCAAGGAACATGAGCTTACATAATTCATTTTACCAATACTGATTTTTCTAATTTATAAATTCAATTTCTCTTAATATAAGAGGAGTTAGAAAGCGAGTAATAGCTCATTCGAAAGGGGAAAGTGTCCTCTACAAGATGGTGTCATTTTCATCCTTAACTAAAATCAGTATTCCATCAATAAAATTATATTTTGTGAACTGTAATCATTATTTTATCTTTGGCAGACTTTAGGATTTTATCATTATGTTTTCAACAATGTTTAGGGCTTCCATATTTTTAATCTTTTAGGCAATTTTGAAAGATGAGCGTTTCTTCACTTGTGTTCTTTATTTATTAGGATCAGGGCATATTCAAAGGCATCATGGATATCTAGGGCTTCATTGATATATGCGTACATTGCATCATTCTAGGTTAGAGTTTGTCATTATTATGCATCAATGTTCCTAGGAGGGTTTCATGGTATGAGCTTCTTCATCTCACATTAGATCATAAATCAACTATTTCCGGCTTGTCATCATATAGATATGAATATAGCTAGGGTTTGCATCAGAAATGACTTATACTTCTTAAATGTTGTGAAAACCAACGAACCAGATGTAAATAACCCTATTTTGTTACTTTCGTTTATTCCCATGGCATCCATCCAGATGGAATTCAAGACAGTATTAAAGAGGCAACATCTGAAACTTGAAATTAAAATGAAATTCAAACGGAGCTACAATAATGTTTGCTGAACCACTGGTAGGTTAAGAATAATTAGTTCACCTCAAATATAATGTATATAACTGAACACATGAATTCAGTTATAACATGAGTAGACATTTAAAGTGAATGATATTACAAAACAGAAAAAGAAAAGGGTACATTAATGGGTTCTTTAGTGAAAGAACCACGGTATGAGAGTCCTAAGAAAAATGACAACCATAGTGTATACACATAGTCGAGACCTATACTGATGCTGATCAATGTTTTCCAATGGAGTGAACGGTGATGCTAAATCATCTCTGGCACCTACATCTACACTTGAGATTGCTCCAACCATTAGATCAATAGACGTTTTATGGATCTCCGCAAGGTGCTTTATCATAAAAGTATTAAATCGAGCACTCCAGATTTTTGCCTTTGTAGAGGGGCTTCAAATTGTCTGCGCGAACATTGTAGATGCATTCCATGTGATTACACATTAAATCTGAGTTTGTCAATACTGTTATGTAATTGACCCCATTGTGTTTTGCCTCTTTTAACCCCGCAAAAAGTGTAATGTAGTATGCTTCGTTATTGGTTGTTTTTCCCTACACTTCCCATATTCCATAAACCACATGAATATTTGCCCCATTGTGAAGGACAAATTTTAAAGATGCTCGACCCGGATTTGGGCGGCATGATACTTCAATGCATAATGTCCACTTTTCCACCATTCCGTGAGCTTAGAAGCACTGCATAGTGACAATAACAAAATAGATTCATGTTAAATACTTTAATATGATAAAATATCCTCATTGAAATTGATTATTTTTATCCTACCTCAAGTTTGAATGCACATCCTTGAAAAATAACACAAAATCAAATATCAGTGATAAGACTTTGGGCATAAAGAGAGCATCTTTATTTTTCTATTAGCATAAAGAGTTAATAATGCACACTTATGTTAATAATGCATGCATGCTCATGAAAATGAGGATGTAGCATGACAAGAAGAAATGAACCATTTAAGACAAACCTTGTCATGCTATCAAGGATTCTAAGGATTTCAAAATATCATCTTTTAGTAAGATTGACTAAAGAAACCCTGGCAAATGGTTTTTCCTGTTACATTTTCAAAAACATTTCTATATCCAACGATTCTGATTGCAATTGGCTGTTAGTGTTTTCCAGAGCTACTGCTCACATCTTGAAAGAGGGATTGCATTGGGTAGAGGGTTCCAAAGAACACTACTATGCTTATCCATATCTCCATCAACAAGAGGCAATATCCAAATAGAGGGAACACTCCTATGCTTCTTTAAATGATGACTGAATGAAACCCTAGATACAGTCCAGCCAAGGCAGAACACAACTACATCTCTCAAGAATAGTAAAATGCTCTGTTCACATGCTCTAACAACAATTTTTCGCAAAGACAATATAGTATTGAAAGTTATAGTATGCTTTTGACAGATGTTTGTGTGAATTTGTACCATTTAGAGGCAAGGGAAAGAATAAAATGGGTGCTCGATTAATATTGTCAGATGGAAAGGTAGGAAGTTTTAGCAAGCATGCTTCTCAAAAAAATGTCTCTTGGTAATAGTCTCGTGTTTACAAGTATGGCTGGGTGCCGGTGTAAAATTTAGTAGTCTAAATGGAAATTTTGTTTTTGTTAAAAAAATAAATCATTTAAATTTGTTTTAAAGATTAGTCTAACAGATATCATTGCAAATTCCTGCATTTATCAACTTATATTTATCTAATGACCAATGTGAAATAGGGCTACTAATACATGCATAGCAATGTTGGAAATACTGCATGAAGAATACTCTCTAATTTGTCAACATTTTATATCACGATGTTAGAGGGTAGTATGCCTGGAACTGCAGGATCCAGGGCAGTCTATGCCTAGGCCAGGCAGGCACAAATCACCAAGAAGCAGGAAGTTCATAAGCAAATTAATCCATGGTAGGTTTGGATGTACACCTAGAAGACAAATGAAAGAATAAATAAACTGAAGCCATACAAGAAACCTTGGAAGAAGTGGAACACATTGGAAAAAAGCTAAAGAAGTGAGTTAACACACCTAGAAGGATGCAGGGAGAACCAACAAACAAGGGAGCTTATCAAGATTTTGTATCCCCGCTCAGATTTTATATATATGCAACCTCTGCGTATTGTTGGTCCTTTTAATATAAATTTATTTCTTTCTTCCCAGCCAAAAAGAATATTAATGTTAATGTTTCATATTTACAAAAGAAAAGAGGTATAAATACAAACTAAGAGATGCCATAAGTAGTGAAAACATACACAGAAAGAAAATAAATTGGTTCTTCATATGCGTGGAAGATCACCCCAATCTCTATGCATGGCTGAGCATGTTAATATAAATTTCTTTCTTTTACCCAGCCAATTAAAAAAACATTTTATATGCTCTTGCCGAAGCGTTTTAGCTGTGATGATTATAGTATAATTGCTTTAATAGCTTTCAAAATTCTGACAACTACTCTCAATCTCTTTCAGCCTGCATACAGATTCACGCGATGGCTTTGTGTAATTATTATTGGTAATATTTTATATTATGATGCTAATATTAATGTTACACAGATGAAAAAAATATAGAAACAAACTAACTAAGAGATGCCATAAGCAGTGAAAACATACACAAAATTGGAGACAGCCTACCGGGATTTAGCACCGTGAGTGGACCTGCGAGGTGAGCCAGCACCGTGAGCAGGATGCAGTGTATGCTTGAGAGGGGTTGCAGAGGACCTTCGACAGGAGTGCGAATGGAGCAAATGGCTCTTTGGCGTTTGTTTGAAAATGTGCCAGCACAGCGGGTGCCAGCTCAGAGGTGGTGGGTCACCCGTCCCCGGAAAAAGTTTGATTCGATGGGCCGAGCTCCCGGAGAAACGATGGATGCAGGATGGAAAGGCATGGGCATGCATGGTAAAGGGGGGCCTCCATACGAACATTTAATGCCCTAAGGCAGGATGGTTAGCTCTTGCCACAAATGAGCCAGAACTGGTGGCCATGCCCTGAACTAGGCATTCAAAATAGATCAGACCACATGAAGCAGAGACACCAAGTTTGGAAAGCTAATTAGCCAAAATATTCTGCTCCCGAAAGAGGTGACAGACTGATATAGAGGAAAAACATGCCTTCAAGGATGAAATCTGCTCCAGCTAATGGATTAAGGAAGGCACCAAAAGAGAGATGCCCAACGCCCAAACAATGGCCTCCTTCAAATAGCCAGCAATGTGGATCTCGTCCAACGCTAGCCATAAGGCACAACACAACATAAGAGTCCCCATAATGTCAAAACCTCCACTTTCATATTGGTGTATCTGCCACCGGACCAATAAAAGTGGGTTAAATCCAACGACAGATCAAGGAAGATGATGGCGCCACATCGGCACAAACCACCCACTGAAGCACAATAAAAGAAACCTATAAGAAGTGTTCGTCTAGCGGTTTATAAGACCAACTACGCCTGCTGAAAAAAGATTTCCGAGGGCCGATTTCCATCGAATCTGCCACAATTTTGAGAGTAGTGGCTCTCAAATCCGAGACGCAATTTTCAAAAATGCAATCATCCTCGTAGCGCCCGATGCCCCAAAAATTATTAAAGTTGTATTTAGTAAGTTTTTTTGGATTTTGGATTTTCTGGTGATGGAATCCAACAGAAAATTTGAAGTGAAATCTTAATTTGTGTTATTTACACTGGTTTTTTGACTGTATATATGGATTCAACATCATGAAAAACTTTAGGGCAGTTTGATTATGCAGTGATTACTCATCAAACTTGTAAGAAAATAGACCAAAAAGCGCACCTAAAAAATTCCAAAAAATCACACTAACAACAACTCAAAAAATATATAAGAAATAGTTGTGTATTCCAATTGTCTAGCAGACCAGCAACAAAGGCAAAAAGTAATGGATGCTCTATCCAAGTGTAAAGGGATCTAAAAGGATCTTAAGGAAAGTAGTAACCTCCTCCCAAATGGAAATAGCAAAATGACAAAGCAAAAATATGTGCACAGTGTCCTCACTAGCCGATCTGCAGAAAGGACAAATACCGAGTCCCCGGAAGTCTCTCTTGGCAAGGTTGTCCCAAGTAAAGATATAGTTGTGAACAAGCCAAATGAAGCATTTGAGCTTCGTTGGGGCTTCCTAGTTCCACATGCAGGCCAGCCAAATGGTGGTAGAATCTTGTTGATGTTGATCTGAAATATAATTTGATGTTGCCTTCGCAGTGATATCATTGCCCTCTGACAAACAACCCCAAATGAGGCAATCCTCCTTATGAGTTAAAACAATGCCAGCCTGAAGTAAGTGTGAATAGAAGAATTGCCACTCGAAAGAAAAAGCACTAGGCAGATCCAACTCTTCAACACTCCAATGTGTGGATGGGAAACCACCAGGCATTGGGATGTCGATGTGCTCCAAAGTAAAGAGGCCTCAATTGTTAACATTCAGGATAATTGGGAGGGAGAGGAAGTGGTTACCCCTATCTGAATGATTGTGTCAAGCCCAGCGATAATGTGGCTACCCCTATGAACCATTTAATGAAGGTTTCTACATAGTCAATTTCTTGATTTCATTATGTTGCGCTAGATATAGGAGGACTCTCTTGATATCATAAAATTCTACGTTAAACATATAAAAAAACATGTAACACAATTCTTAACCATGAAAGTTCTCTCATTTTATTATATGACTTTCTTGATCTCATAAAATTCTAAGTTAAACATATACAAAAACATGTAACACAATTCTTAACCATGAAAGTTTATTCTCACTTTCTTAATCATGAAAGTCTACTCTTACTTTATTATAGCAACAATAAGCTTTGTTACGATACCATGGCTATCAATACCATATGCCTAAAAACCGACCATCCATTTCATGACACTGTTTAAATGATTTCTTTTAATTAATGAATCTAATTAAAAGAGAAAAATGACAACTATTTTGGAGATAAATTGAACTTTTTATTAAAAATATTTTAGAATATTCTATGTAGGTTAAATTCTACCACTCACTTAAATAGTGTCATGTGAAATGAATTATAGGTTTTTGAGCATATGATATTGATAGCTATGGTATTGTATCAAAGCCTATTGTTGCCATATTTAAGTGGGAATGACTTTTCATAGTTAAGAATGTGTTACATGTTTTTTTTTTTTTTTTATGTATATATGTTTAACTTATATATTAATTTTTTTTTATTATCATTAATAATAATAATAACAATCATTTTAAATAAAGTCAAACTTTAGTTAAATTTATGATTTTTTCAAGGAATGTGAGATGTATGATGAATAACATTCATTTTAAATAAAATTGAACTTTAATAAATTTTGGTGGTTTTTTAAGAATGTAAAATGTGATGAAGTGCGTGTTTTAATGCTTATTATGGGTTGATGTCTGGAGGCATTTACCAACCATTTAACTTACAGCTTCAAAGAAACTTGTGTCTATATTTAACTTGAGACATGAGATTAGAGAAAAATCCTATGAAATTTCCAATGGTTCAGATTTAGAGAAAAACTCTATGACATTTCCAATGGTTTGGAGCCTACAAATGAGTGATTTTTCCGGTGCAATGCCACCAATGGAGGGTATGAAATTGGGGTACTCCACTGGACATATCAATAGTTGGGTGGCAAATGAAAAGTAGGATTCACTGAGAAACTCGACATAACTAGTGGTTAGGTTTGGAACCTATAAATGAGTTCACTACCAATTTGTTGTGGTTAGGTTTGGAACCTATAAATGAGTTCACTACCAATTTGTTGTGGTTAGGTTTGGAACCTATAAATGAGTTCACTACCAATTTGTCTGTACATTCGTGACCAAACCTGCAAAAAAGGAAATACGAGAAATTGTCTAAAAGTAAATACAAAATTGCATGAGTTGAAAAATGTTTAAATTTTTAAAATGTGATTCAAATGTAATTAGCACATTCTAATGGAGGGACTTGGAAACTCGACATAACTAGTCGTTAGGTTTGGAACCTATAAATGAGTTCACTACAAATTTGTTTGTACATTTGTAAACAAACTTGTAAAAATGGAAATACTATAAATTTTTTGAAAGTAAATACAAAATTGCATTATTTGAAAAATGTTTAAATTTTTAAAATGTAATTCAAATGAAATTAGCACACTCTAATGGAGGGACTTGAAACTCATTCAAAGCAAGTTGTTTGTATTTAATGGCCATCATTTTTGTTGCATGGTTTCAAACTTTATTGAATTTGGTTTGTAATTGTTAATGTGTTGTCCTTGATGTCACCTTAATATCAACTTGTCCCATTATGTCATCATGGTTTTGTCAAACTGTCATTATGACCTTGTCACATTATGAGGTTGTTGGTAAGAATGCAAAATTGATGTTCCTAGCTAGGTTATGGATGGATGATGATTCTTAATTATTATAGAAGATTTGCAGGTGTCTTGATGATTTCATAGGAATTATGAAAGGTTGCACAAGGTGTGGAACAACTGCAGGAAGATAGAAAAAGTTTGCAGATACTTGACAGTGAAATTGTAGGAGATAACGCAAGTTGTTGATTGAAAAAGGTTTACTGACATTGTTGAGGTGTCATTGAAGCCTGTCAACGCTAGACAGGGCCACGAGTGTTGAAAAAGACATGTTGGAAGTTGGATAAAGTTTGAGTGAAGTTTTAGCGAGATTTCACTAGTTTCACCGTTGATTTGCCTTCTTTTCACTTCCGAATTGTGCTGTGTATTGAACCTGGCCCTGTTATGCAAAAACTCTAATCAGATTGCCACTTTGCTAGTTTTTATCGTTGCAGGTAGGCTGCCACTTTGCTAGTTTTTACCGTTGCAGGTAGGCCCTTCTTTCCCCTCATTTTGGTTTAAATGCTGCTTCTTTGTTTTGAGCGATCAGAGTCATTTTCCCTGGTTCGGCTAGCTCTCGGAATAGGATCGGAGTCATTTTCCCTGGTTCGGCTGGCTCTCGGAATCGGACCTGGAACCTTGTCTGGTCTACGAGTATGGCCTCTTATTTGCCCAGAACGAGCTGGAAATGGAGGATATTGCATCTTTCAACCATGAGTTCTTGCAGAGCATGAGGATTGGAATCGCAAAGCACAGGTTGGAGATTTTGAAGTTAGCCAAGCACGAGTGGGGAAAATCGACTCCGTATGTCCAGAGGCTTGTGTCTTCTTTAAAGAAAACGAAGCGCCGCGTTCGGAGATTTGTTCACGGTTTTCTCTGCCCGCCACCGCCTTCGGAGCCGACTCTGTATGTCTCAGCTTCGAAGGTATTTTGCAGAGGAAATCGCAGCTGTAGGCGCTTGGAAGGGACCTCACCAGATCATGTGGTTAGTTGGAGTTTCCACACAAGAGATATCTCAGTTGCATCTAACAGTGATTGGAAATTTTCTTGGGCGGTTAGTGTAACCACGCCACCCCATCCTCTGGTTTGGCCGCCATTCACCTATGTGCTTCTCTCCCTTGAAGCTCTGCACCGCTAATAGCGATAGGGTTTACATACACTTTTTTCTTGAGTAGTAGTTGTCAAATCTATGTGAACACCTGCTCGGCTCGGCCATTCCCTTGTTTTAAACTCATTGTGATTGAACCCATGTATTGAATATATAATGGGTACACCCATTTACAAAGATTTTCTTTATAATTAATCTTATCGAGTTTGCACTTAATTTGTTTTTCTTCATAAATTCATTAAGAGTTTTCTTTTTAATTCTCTTTAGGGTTTTCACCTTCGAAACTCAAGGCTTTCACTGAAACTCAACCTCCTTTCTCATGAATACATCAAATTTTGATTTTTCTAAAGGAAAGACAACACTAATTTATGGCATGCAACCAAACTAAATCAGTGACGGGTATGAGCAGTTACAATGTTTTATTTTTGGAATTCGCAAATGAATTGTTTAGGCTATTCCTTTGGTTAGGCACTAAATATTTTTCCATTTATGGTCTGTTATAGGTGTTCTCTCATGTCGAGTCATCTGCTCTCCATCTGAGAGATGAAACCTTGCTAGTTTCACTTATTTTTAGGGGAAAGGAAAGCTACTTTAGGTACCTTCTTCAACACTTTATTACAACCAATGTTTGAAAGAGTGGTGGTCTCAATGTTAAAAATTTGGTGGATGTTGTTTTCAAAACCCCATATACTAATAATAATTATCCACTCTCCCTTTCTACATTAAACATTTGTCATTATTTCCAACAGAATAGTCCACATGAGTGCGACAATTTTTATAACAAGTTTACAAGAATGAATCTGTCGAGTGTCCAGCGGAATAGTCCACATGGGCGAAACAACATTAACAACTGATACAACACATTTCCAACATCATATGTACTAAAGCAACCGAAATAATTAAACTGTCTTAATACAGGTTAAAGCAACATGCATTACAAGCATCCAAAGAATAGTCTTACAAACAAATACAATACATGTGTGAAAACGTGTTGGTCTGTTAACATGCTTTTGAATTAAGCGAAAGTTCTAAGACACATCCATACACCATTACATCACTAACCCTGATAGTGGGGCGTTGGAGCCACCGTTCCTCCTCAAAAAAAATATTACAGACTTTCAAGGTTTTCTGGGAGGAGCCAAGGTGAAAAGTCCTTTACATGTACAAATGAGGGGTATATATAGTCAAGGGTGAATTGGACCCTCACCCTTGTGACTCTTCAACTTCCCTCATGACTGTTTGACTTACATGAATCTTCAACTTGTAGGAATTTACAGGGTAAGTTCCTCAAACAGAACACCAAAGGACACCGCTCACAAACAGATCACAGATCAATACACCAGTATTTTTGACGTGGTTAAAACCCTCAAAGAGGGAAACAGTCCACGGCCTGCGCCAACGTGGCTACTACAGGCAATTTATTAATAAAAGAATGAAATTTACATAAGCTTCTCTCATGCACGGTTTTCCTACAAATGACCCTCCATGCGCTTTAAATAGAATTCATGGACCAATCGGGTGTCAAGCCACGGATCAAGTGTCGGTAATACCGAGGAGAGAGTGAACCGTCGGATCACTACATATCGTGACCGTCGGATTGTAAGTTACAAAATGTACAACGGTAAAGAAACACACTTTACCTAACTCTATACCTAACTCTATACTAGACCAAGTTGAACTTAACTATTCCTATGTGTCGGAATATCCTTAACATCCCCCCTTAAGAACAACTTGGGATAGGATTGAAGGATTTACAAATATGACACAATAGGAGAAGGAAGGAGGCACTAGAGCCTATCCCCCCTTAGTGAAGAAGACCAAGGAGTTGATCATGAGAGAGAACAACTAATAAGTATGATTCCAAACAAAGATAGTCTTTGAGATAATCAACTTCAGAGTTCCATGATTGCATGAGAGACAGACACTTCCAACCCAAATTGGATGTAAGAGAAGTGCATGAAGATGGACACATTGTAACAGACTCGTGGATTAGTTCATTAGTGAAAATTTGAAATTTTGAAATATCACACCCGGAATAGTAAACATTTTTTACACGGGGATCCACGTCGAGTGCAACCATGCAGATAGACAGATTGTGTGTGAGAAACCATATTTGATTCGGTTTGAGGGGCATACCAGAGTTGCGAGGTCCTGACATAACCATCAACGAACGTTGAAGTGCCTCGACTCCCTCGAACATCATGAAACTTTCCAGAATTGAAAAATGGCATTTTGAGATGTGAACCAGATCATGCATGGATTAGGATGGCTATTGTTGGTGATTTCAAAACTGCTCTTAGGATGGAAACCATCTCTGTCACAGGCTTCATCAAAATTTTCAGCTTCAGCAAGATGCCTTGACGAGTTGTGTTCATGCAACATACAAGATGATGATGAGTGGGAAGAGTCCTATGTGTTGAGACTGTTTTCATCATGGACAACCTCACTTCCTTGTGTTGACCAAGGAGATAACTCATCGGATGAAGAAACAAGAGAATGCAAAGTTTCTGACGCATGTTGATGTGCTGTGGATAGTAGGACACACATGAAAGTGAGGTGAAGATGAAGTTTCGATATGGATGTCTTCTTTGACCAATGCACATTCCAGATCTGAGTTAGAGCGTACATGAGAGAACAACAGATCACATAACGTGTTTGGGCTTTCATCACCACGTAAAGAATCATGGGAGTGATGACAGCCCAAGACTGGAGGTTGATCGAAAGAATTAATTGTGCATGATGTCTCACCAAGATTAGCGGATTGAGAATCGATCAAGAATGGAAGCTCATTGTCTTGATGTGAACCATTTTGAAACATAAAAGAGGAATTGATTGTGTCTTCACCTTCCTGCTCCTCCGCCTATGTAATGAGACTGCCTTGCACATGACCACAATTTGAGCCAGCATCTTGAGAATCAAGGGAATGCGCATAACTATCTTATGAAGCGGATTGATCAAGTGATTCATGGCACAAGGAGTCATGGCTTGTAGATGATGGGGGATGGCAGAGATGTAGATCATATTCGAGACTTAAGTTATGAATGGTAATGTCCTCTTGCGGAATGGAGGAATGAGTCTTTTCCATAATCTTTTTGAGCCATTCTAGAATTTCCTCCACTGGAGCAGGAGATGACTAAGAAGATGAGTTGGGAAAATGCTGCGTAGATTTCTCAGCTTTGCAACCGCTATGCAAATTTCTTAGCTTTGTGACCACTACGAGGGGGCGCCTGCTTTGAGATCGAAAAGGGAGGAGGACAATGAACGAACGGGCTGTTGGGCTCCTCCTCTGCAAACTGAGGGTCCTCATGGTCTGCAAGAGTCGAGGGAGAAGGGAAATCAAGAGGTTCACCATGTCAGAAACATGAACCAAGTGTTTCAACTCTTGGCTCATGAAGTCAAGGTCCACAAACCTTTCAGGAATTTCGTGACAGAGGTGAAGGAAGCGGGTAGCAAATTCCTCAACTGATTTGCCAGGCTTCATTCTTAAACAAGTGATTCTTTCATAGACATCTTGGTGGTTACACTTATCGAAGACTTGATGGAGCTCCTCGAGGAGAGTGAGAATGAAATGGACAGAAGGTGGCAGGGTATGACACCACCGATTAGTATGACATTTAAGGGTGAGGAAGAAAAGTACACAAATAATCTCTTCACTATTGATTTCACGAGATTCAGAGAAATAAAGAAAATCATAAATGTGCTTGGTTACGGACGTTCTGTCCTCACCGTCAAACTTTAACAAGGACAAGTGATCGAGAAGCTCATCGGGGATTGATCGTTGATTAAGGGAGAAATGAGAGAAACACCCCGAGAGCACGAATTGTGTATGATCCATTTGGTAAGAGATTCAAACAAGATGTAATGGGCTCAGCTTTTCATCGGGCCCTCCTAGTGCCATAAATGTTGACAGCGCTAGATTCGCCAACATTCAGGGGATCTCCCCGGTATGAAGTCCCAAGTAGACATCACACCATTTGGTGTAGGAGTCCCATCTAGTATGATTGTCCAGTTGCCATTATCTTAAAGATATGCCTTAGCTCTTGCTTTTTAGCACATGAGAGTGGTATACTTAGTCTTTAAACAACGAGGTTCGTGTGCTTGATGAGTGTTTAGTGTCGCTTGTGTCAAAGTTCTTTCACTACAGAGGGAGAGGGTCAGAGTGAGTCTCAAGTCGAAAGGGAATAGTGCCAAATCTGTTAGAGACGCACAACACAACAGGATATGCGCAACTTTTGGTGGAGTAGTCCATACCGATGTGACAGTCACAAACACAAAGGTGAATAGATAGCACATACAACACCCAATGGAGTAGTCCACACAAATGTGACGATTGTTATAACAAGTCTACGAGAATGAATTTGTCGAATGTCCGACAGAATAGTACACACGGGCGAGACAATGTTAACAACTAATACAACATATTTCCAACAACATATGCACTAAAACAATCGAAATAGTTCAACTTTCTTAATACAAGTTAAAGCAACATGCATTACAAGCATCCAAAGAATAGTCTTACAAAGAAATACAATATGTGTGAAGACGTGGTGGTTTGTTAACAGGCTTATGAATTAAGCGAAAGTTCCAAGACACATCCGTACACCATTACATCACTAACCCTGATAGCGGGGTGTTGGAGCCACTGCTTGCTCCTCAAAGAAAATATTACAAACTCTCAAGGCTATGTGGGAGGAGCCAAGGTGAAAAGTACTTTGCATGTACAAATGAGGGGTATATATAGTCAAGGGTGAACTGGACCCTTGTGACTCTTCGACTTCCCTAATGACTATTTGACTTACATGACTCTTCAACTTCGTATGTGGGTCTGTTGGACTTCCACGTTAGATTACATTGATTACAACAGTATGACCCACAGTAGTGATGTGGTCGAGATGACCCATGAAATGAATCAACATGATAGTGATGGTATCTTCATGCTAATGGTGGTGTCCATGTCGAGCTGCAATTCTTTTGAATGATGAGTGCACTCTTGGTGTAACATAGATTCACCTCCACATGGAAAGGTGTATGAAGTCTTTGATGGTCTTAGTGTTCGCTTGACCACCACATAGCTTCACCTCCACATGTATGTATCCCCATTCGCTGGTATTCGTCATGCTTCATGTGTTCATCTGCTCACGAACAAGTCTCCTACCATGCGCTCCTTGTTCATCCCGTTTGTCGTCGCGCCAAGTCTCATCCATGTACTTGTATCTATAGTCACTCATGACGAGATGAAATCAAATCCAAAAATCCCTTGGTGTACTATGATGTATCATCTTTCATTTTTGGGTGCAGGTGATCGGGAGAGAGGACAAGGCTCTGAAACTGTGTAGAGCACATTTCAGGCCAGGATGAGGGCTTCGGGGCACTGTCAAGAAAAAATGCATAGAGGTCACTTGGAGGCTGGGATGAGTAGTCCAGAACAAAAATGACATTTTTCGGGATTTGACTCATCTGGGAGGCAGGACTGTGCAATTTTTTTAGGGAAGGCAGTGCGGGCAGTAGAGGACACTGGCGATGAAAACTGTGTAGATTCTTAGGGGAGGCTGGGAGTGGGATGTGGGATCTTGTTGGCCAAAACTGCGTAGAACTGGGAAGCAGGCATGCAAGACATGTCTGCGTAGTTTTCGGGGTGAGCGGGGTGTTGGGCCACTGGTGGACAGTCCAAGAAAATTGAACAATTTTCAGAAGGAGCAGCAGGCCAGCTGGTAGGGGGACTGACTGACCGAATTGTACAATTTTCAGAGATAGTGCAGTGACAGGCAGTGGGTGCCTAACTCTCTTGTCTGCGCAATTCCTCCAATCAGCGGAGGTAAGCATGCTAACAACTTCTGCGCAATTTTTTAGAGGAGTGAAGCACAGGGTCACTGCTCGGTCCAACTCTCTAGTTGACTACTGGGAGGCTTGATGGATTGGCTTGCGGGCAACGCAAATTGAGATGGCTTCTTGGGCAGAATCTGCCATGTTCTGGGTGACAGTCAACTAGGTCGATTCCAGGATCGCACAGTGCAGACTGCCTGGGAGGCAGCCTCAAGCTCTATGCAATTTTGGGTAGCCTTACTTGGTCACTGAGGGCTGAGACTGCACAGTGAAGCTCAAAGGAGGTTTGACTGATGGAGGGTGGTCCGGTCGACAGATTTTCGGCAAAATGACTAAGTGTGTGAGTGAGTGAACTTGTGTATACATGACCTTTTAAACACATACTCAACATGACTTAAGGACAAGACACCTCAAACCAACAAGACAACATGCTCAGTGTCACTGACCAACGGGTGCGAGCGACAAGTGCGACACTTGAGGTGGATCGTTGAATGACCGCGACGACACTTGCGCAACATTGCATACAACTTCATGTGTGAGTGTGACAAATGCTTATATAGTGAATACAACTTATACACATGAAGACACACCTTCAACATAGCTAGAACATGATTGCAAGCATGACATTGCAACAAACATGCTAAAAGATGACAGAAGAACGGTCAAGCAAAAAGGGTGTCAAGACTCGACACGAGCTCATTGGATGAGTGTTTGCCAATAGCAAGGAAAAAAACCAAGGAAGGCTCTGAAATTGGATGTAGGCCAAAATTTTGGAGGGTGTTGCAGCTGGTACAACAATTTCAAAAATGGTTTCCACTGCGGGGGGGATTCAAACCCCTCGCCTCCTTGTTTCTCCTGGATGTCATCTCCAATGACCATTTCTTTCAATGAGCTTGTAAAAATTGGTATTAAGTCTTTGAAAACCAACTATATTGAGTGTGCATTTTGTGGCAAAGGTTTTTTCACCTTTTTATTTGAACTTAAAGAATAATAGGATCTTATATTTAATAGAAACCCTTACTTTATGGGTGCTCAGAGTCTTTACTTGAATTGTTGGACACTGAATCTCAATCATGAGAATGATGTTCCATGAATAGTTCCACTATGAGTAAAATTGTCTCTCTTACCTGTTCACTACTGGGATGAGGATACTTTGAGAAACATCTGAAATGTTGGGAAGATACATAGATAGAGTAAAACCAAGATATTCGATGTATGGATGTGATAATATCTACGCATGAGTAGACCTTGAGAAAGGCCTTTCGGAAGAAATTAAGCTCACATCAGATAATTGGCCTTTCATTCATTAGGTGGATTATGACCATATCCCTTTCAAGTGTAAATAATGTCATGAGTGTGGGAACTTGCCAAGAATTTCCCCAAAAATGAGGATGCCTTCAAGTAATAGGAGGATGGGTGTCAATGGAAAATCTAGAAGAGAAGAGGACAAACACAAAAAAATCCCCAAAGGAGCCAAGATACCCCCCCAAATAGGCCCTCCTCCACCAAGTCCTCAAAATGTGGGGAAAGATTCATCTATAGGAGTCGGGAAGAATATTTATCAACATGGAAATCAGTGCATTTTCTTAGAAAATGAAAAGAATGAAGGAGAATCTCAGGGAGTTGAAGAGCCAAAGTAGACTTAAGGAGAAAAGGGAGATGGTGAAACCCATGATGGAATAAAGGCTTAGAACTAGAAGATTACCTTGTGCAAAATATCTCGTGGAAGATGCAGGTTCAAAAACTGAAGAAGATTTTGAATCTCTACAAACATAGAAATCTCAACTTGATTATTTCCCTTAGCTGATGAAAAAATGGAAAATGAAATGGAAAGGATTTTAGATTTCCCAAATTCTACAAGTTGGTAGAAAATCTAATCAAGGGCTCTAGTCAGCTCATGCGAAAAGCGATAAAGGAAAAGGAACTTAATCGATGATTAATGTTCCTTCCTTCGAATTCCCTAAAAATCAAAAGAAATCTAGTTCCTTTGGCCCTCATCTTGGTGGGGGCTCTAAAACTTCTAGAAAATAATGAATATCATCTCTTGGAATTGTAGGGGGATGGGAAGTGAGAAAAGGGGATCTTAAATAAAAAGCTTAATTAGATTAGAGAATCCACATTATCTCCTCCTCTAGGAGATGAAATTAGGGGAGCGTGAAGCTCTGACAAAATGAATAATTTGGAAAGAGAGTAAAGCAGTGGTGGTAAGATTAAGGGGTGCTTTAGGTGGAATTTTCACTCTATTAGCATCCTCATCCTTCAATTTTCTAAAAGAAGAAAAAAATCAACCTTGGATCATTACTAGATTGATTCACGATATGTAAACTACTGTGGATATTCCATTGGATAGTTTCTCACAACAAATCTAATAATAATATACTAAAATACCGAATTTTTACACTATTACAATTTTATTAAAATTCTAGATATGTAGATTTAACTGTAATTAATGCATGCATGCAAATAGAAATTATGCAGAAACGTAGATAACAAAAAAATAAGCTCACACACACATAAGACACAAGATATGCTCTTTGGGAAACCCTTTCGGGAGAAAACCCAGCTGGAAGGTAAGAACAATGTAAACTTTAAAACGGGAACTATAAACTCAAAACGGGAACTCTGGCCAAAAGACGCTAAAAAAACATAAAAAACAGTGCTAAAAACGAAAACTGTGTGTACTAGAACGATGGTTTTTTTTAGGGACAATTTTGAACATTTTTTAAAAATGACAGTGAAAACAAAAATTTTCGTGCAAAAAAACAGCTTGAAAACAAAAAGTGATATATTGGAAGGATGATTTTATTTTTTATTTATTTTTTTTTTTTTTCTTTTTTTTTTTTTTTTTTTTT
>APFE030495132.1:42941-57755 GCA_000404065.3 Pinus taeda | reverse complement strand
TCCCTTCCTCCTCCCCCACTCGGGCTCCCCCAACCCCATTTTCACTCTTTTTATTTAAAAAAAAAATCACAATTATAAGAAATTAACCGTTTAGTGGCAACTGTATATTGACTTGGCTGGTAGCTAAGATGTCTCTAGAAACCCTTTTGAAACCCTTAAAAGAATCTCCAAATTCCATAACACACCACTTTAGGTTTTCTTTCACCCTAACTTCTTCGCTCTGAATCCATCTTTTCTCTACAAGGGTTTGAAGGCTCGTTTCGGCGTTTTTCTCGTCTATGTTTTCGTTAAGCTTTCGAGGAGAAATCATGGAAGAAGCTGGTGAAGTTGAGACCTTTGCCTTCGAGGCTGAGATCAACCAGCTTTTGAGTCTTATTATCAACACTTTTTACAGCAACAAGGAAATTTTTCTTAGAGAGCTCATCAACAATTCCTGAAATGTAAGTGGCTGCTACCATATTAAACTTTTTAATGTTTTGTCCTTAAGCCGCTAAAAGTCAATGGCTTTGTGTGTGGGTAGTGGTTTTCGATGATGCAATGTGTATGTTCATCTTCAATGGAAGTCCTACTTAGTGGGATTTTTGTCTTAAGGTGTATATTTCTATTTTAAGTGTTGACTAGATCTGTGATCGTCTTTCTTGTTAATGGAGTGTAGGTCTTGAACTATTTATCCAAGGGTTTGTGCCTAAATTTTTTTAAGGGTTTTAAGTGGCTTGAATGCTGTAGGAAGCTTTAGAGGTTTTTATGTGGGTTTATGCAGCAGATGTGTTTGGGGGTTTAAGCGTGATTACAGAAGATGACTTTTAGGGGTTTGATCTTTCCAAAAGTAGTGTCTCTAGAGGTTTTATACTATTTGACTGCTGTAGGTGCCTCCAGGGTTATGGGTTATTCGATTACTACAAGTGGCAGGTTTTTATGTGTTTGGGTGGTTAAGGATGTGTTTTATTAGAAGATACGCGAACTTCTGGATAGACTCCGTGCACGTTTTTATTATTTTTTAAAGGTATCACTAAAATTATGAGTGCTGGATTGAAGAAGGCATTGTTCAAGCATTGGTCAAGTTTTCAACGCCATCATTTGATTGATTATAAATAGGTTGTCGAGAAGTTTTGTATGCTTGAATGTTTGCAATCGTGTTTTTGCTTGGCTGCGTTTGTGAATTCCATGCAATTGTGCTTTTGCTTGGATGCATTTCGTGAACGTCATGTAATTGCTTTTTTGTTCGTCTGTATTTTCTTTTGTTTTTACAAGGGCTATTGGTGGTGGTTTTTATCAATTTTTATTATGTTGATTTTGGTACATCTTATTATTATTATAATTATCCAATTTTAAAGTCACCGACAACACCATTGGTGTATAAAGAATAGAAAAAAAAAATAAATAAAAAAAAAAAAATACAATTAAATTAAATAATCAATCAATCACCTAATGGGTTAATAAAACAATTAACATTAAAATAATACTAAATAATATATTTAAGCCTGTATAATAAGCCTCGCAAAAAGCGAAAACCAAGAAGTCCATTAATTAAAAAAACTAGAGAGATACCTTTCTTGAAGCAAAAGGAAGCCCTAACTTCGTAAAAATACCATTTTCACTCTTTTTATTTTTAAAAAAAATTCACAATTAAAAGAAATTAATTGTTTAGTGGCAACTGTATACTGACTTGGCCGGTAGCCAAGAAGTCTCTAGAAACCCTTTTGAAACCCATAAAAGAATCTCCAAACTCAATAACGTACCACTTTAGGTTTTCTTTCACCCTAACTTCTTCGCTCCGAATCCATCTTTTCTCTACAAGGGTTTGAAGGCTCGTTTCGGCGTTTTTCTCCTCTGTGTTTTCGTTAAGCTTTCGAGGAGAAATCATCGCGAAAGCTAGTGAAGTTGAGACCTTTTCTTTCTAGGCTGAGATCAACCAGCTTTTGAGTCTTATTATCAACACTTTTTACAACAACAAGGAAATTTTTCTTAGAGAGCTCATCAGCAATTCCTCAGATGTAAGTGGTTGCTACCATATTAAACTTTTTAATGTTTTCGTCCTTAAGTAGCTGAAAGTCAATGGCTTTGTGTGTGGGTAGTGGTTTTCGATGATGCAATGTGTATGTTCCTCTTCAATGGAAGTCCTACTTAGTGGGATTTTTGTCTTAAGGTCTATATTTCTATTTTAAGTATTGACTAGATTTGTGATCATCTTTCATGTTAATGGAGTGTAGGTCTTTAACCATTTATCCAAGGGTTTGTGCCTAAAAGTTTTTAAGGGTTTTAAGTGGCTTGAATGCTGTAGGTAGCTTTAGAGGTTTTTATGTGGGTTTATGCAGCAGATGTCTTTGGGGGTTTAAGCGTGATTACAGAAGATGACTTTAAATTTAGGGGTTTGATCTTTTTGAAAGTAGTGTCTCTAGAGGTTTTATATTATTTGAATGTTGTAGGTGCCTCTAGGGTTATGGGTTATTTGATTACTACAGGTGGCATGTTTTTATGTGTTTGGGTTGTTAAGTATGTGTTTTATTAGAAGATGCGCGAACTTCTAGATAGACTCCGTGCACTTTTTTATTATTTTTTAAAGGTATCACTGAAATTATGAGTGCTAGACTAAAGAAGGCATTGTTCAAGCATTGGTCAAGTTTTCAACGCCATCGTTTGCTTGATTATAAATAGGTTGTTGAGAAGTTTTGTTTGCTTGAATGTTTGCAATCGTGTTTTTGCTTGGCTGCATTTGTGAATTTCATGCAATTGTGCTTTTGCTTGGATGCATTTCGTGAACGTCATGTAATTGCTTTTTTGTTCGTCTGTATTTTCTTTTGTTTTTACAAGGGCTATTGATGGTGGTTTTTATCAATTTTTATTATATTGATTTTGGTACATGTTGTTATTATTATTATTATTATCCAATTTTAAAGTCACCGCCAACACCATTGGTGTATAAAGAATAGAAAAAAATAAAAATAAATTAACAAAATCACATTAAATTAAATCAATCAATCACCTAATGCGTTAATAAAACCATTAACAATAAAATAATACTAATAATATATTTAAACTTGTATAGAAGTCTCGCAAAAAGCGAAAACCAAGAAGTCCATTAATTAAAAAACTAGAGAGATACCTTTCTTGAAGCAAAAGGAAGCCCTAACTTCGTAAAAATACCATTTTCACTCTTTTTATTTAAAAAAAAAATCGCAATTAAAAGAAATTAACCATTTAATGGCAACTGTATACCGACTTGGCCGGTAGCCAAGAAGTCCCTAGAAACCCTTAAAAGAATCTCCAAACTCAATAACGCACCACTTTAGGTTTTCTTTCACCCTAACTTCTTTGCTCCGAATCCATATTTTCTCTACAAGGGTTTGAAGGCTCGTTTCGATGTTTTTCTCGTCTGTGTTTTCGTTAAGCTTTCGAGGAGAAATCATGGCGGAAGCCGGTGAAGTTGATACCTTTGCCTTCCAGGCTGAGATCAACCAGCTTTTGAGTCTTATTATCAACACTTTTTACAGCAACAAGGAAATTTTTCTTAGAGAGCTCATCAGCAATTCCTGAGATGTAAGTGGTCGCTACCATATTAAACTTTTTAATGTTTTCGTCCTTAAGCCGCTGAAAGTCAATGGCTTTGTGTGTGGGTAGTGGTTTTCGATGATGCAATGTGTATGCTCGTCTTCAATGAAAGTCCTATTTAGTGGGATTTTTGTCTTAAGGTCTATATTTCTATTTTAAGTATTGACTAGATCTGTGATCGTCTTTCGTGTTAATGGAGTGTAGGTCTTGAACTATTTATCCAAGGGTTTGTGCCTGAAAATTTTTAAGGGTTTTAAGTGACTTGAATGTTGTAGGTAACTTTAGAGGTTTTTATGTGGGTTTATGCAGCAGATGACTTTGGGGACTTAAGCGTGATTACAGAAGATGACTTTTAGGGGTTTGATCTTTTCGAAAGTAGTGTCTCTAGAGGTTTTATACTATTTGAATGCTGTAGGTGCCTCCAGGGTTATGGGTTATTCGATTACTACAGGTGGCAGGTTTTTATGTGTTTGGGTTGTTAAGGATGTGTTTTATTAGAAGATACACGAACTTCTGGATAGACTCCGTGCACTTTTTAATTATTTTTTAAAGGTATCACTAAAATTATGAGTGTTGGAGTGAAGAAGGCATTGTTCAAGCATTGGTCAAGTTTTCAATGCTGTCATTTGCTTGATTATGTCTAGGTCGTCGAGAAGTTTTGTTTGCTTGAATGTTTGCAATCGTGTTTTTGCTTGGCTGCGTTTCTGAATTTCATGCGATTGTGCTTTTGCTTGGATGCATTTCGTGAACGTCATGTAATTACTTTTTTGTTCGTCTGTATTTTCTTTTGTTTTTACAAGGGCTATTGATGGTGGTTTTTATCAATTTTTATTATGTTGATTTTGGTACATGTTATTATTATTATTATCCAATTTTAAAGTCACCGCCAACATGGAAAATTTTAGGGGCGAATGTTCGCCCTTAGGCGAAATCAAGGGGTTTTAAATTTTTAGTGGGCGAATATTTTGTATCATAGTACATTTTTACAAATTGCCTCAAATAACCCACTTTATTTTAAGGGAGAGGGTAAAAAAATAAATTTAACCCATGAAATTAGGAGTTACAACCTTCCATTCGCCCTAATTTTCAAGAATAGGTTTTATTTAAGTGAATCCTATGGGCCAAATACCATATTTATAAAATAGGTATGGTAAATTAATAAAAATATAAATAAATGAAAGGTATGGTAAATAAATAAAACCTTTTTTTATATTTACTCCATAAGTCACCTTATATACATTCAAGGGTCTAAACAAATAAAAATATAAATAAAGTGGAGGTATGGTAAATAAATAAAAACTTTTTTTTTATACTTGCTTTAAAGGTATGGTAAATAAATAAAAATATAAATAAACTAGACTTATGGTAAATAAATAAAACCTCTTTTTATATTTAGTCAATAACCCTCTTTCTATTTATGAAGGCTCAAAAAAGAGGTTTTATTTAAGTGAATCCTATGGGCCAAATACCATAGTTGTAAAAGAGGTATGGTAAATTAATAAAAATATAAATAAACGAGAGGTATGGTAAACAAATAAAACATTTTTTTTTTTATATTTACTCCGTAAGTCACCTTATATTTACGAACACTCAAAAAATGAGTTATATTTAGGTGAAACCTATGGGCAAAATACTATGGGCCAAATACCATGGGCTAGATTATTATTGATACCATGCAAAAAAACATTATTAACCCTAATATTAGTATTAATAAAAATAAAAATAGCACATGGTATTGACCCACGGTATTCACGTGGAATGTAGCCTATTTAAATGAGAGAATTAAACTAGCATAGATTCATCTTTACTCTGGATCTACTAAGCCTCGAGAGGGACCAAATATCGTGATATGCAAACTAGCATAGAGTGAAAAAATATTTGATCCCTCTGGGGGCTTGGTGGATCAAGAGTAAAAATGGATGTTGTAATTTAATGTATGTTAAACATTTTAACTTGGTTAAAATTAAAAATCAATTATTAACTTTATTAATTTTTATAAATTACTATTAGTAATTTTTAAGCTTCAGGTTTAATGAATAACCCATGGTATTGACCCATGGTAATACCATGGTATTCATGTGAGCATATACTATTTAAAGGGGAAATTCTATCATCTTAGATCCATCTTAATTCTGGGTCTACCAAGTGCTCAGAGGGATAAATAGATTTCATTCCCCTAAGAGTGGTAGATGTGGAGTTAAGATGGATATAGGTAGACCCAAGTGCTCAGAGGGATAAATAGATTTCGTCCCCCTAAGAGTGGTAGATGTGGAGTTAAGATGGATATAGGTAGGTTTTTATGAGAATGAAGATATTAAATAGACTTAGGAAATTATATTGTAAAAGCATATTAAGGTGAATGGTTAAAGCTACATTTAGTCACTTCACAAAATTTAGTAAAAAATACCAATATCTCCATTAATATTGGTTTTTCTGATTTAACAAAAAAAATTCAAAATAGTGAAACCTTATCACACTCTTTTTTGCATCACCCTCGCAGAAGATTTCTCACCATTTTTCAAACATTCTCAATATGATATCTTCATGAAAAAGTTTAGGTACTGATGTTGGATTAGTTGTTTGAAAAGTAAGTTGGTTTGTACAACCTTTCATCTTCTGTGCTATTCTTAGTTCGTCCTAATGATCTGTAAGGGTTGGAGCCATTGCACCATGTTTCCTAAAAGGTGGAGATTGTTCACCAAAAAGGAAATTGATCTACATGTTACAACGCTGTTAAAAAATGAGAGCTTGTGAGGGTAGTGAATTATGCTAATAAGCAATTTAGATTGGGAAAGATGTAATTAAATTTTATTATTTAATTGAAGATTTCCAATT
The DNA here is from genome assembly GCA_000404065.3 of Pinus taeda. Taxonomy (NCBI): domain Eukaryota; kingdom Viridiplantae; phylum Streptophyta; class Pinopsida; order Pinales; family Pinaceae; genus Pinus; species Pinus taeda. Next base: position 51,371 of record APFE030495132.1, on the reverse strand, counting down.
AAAATAATAATAAATATACATTTATATATTCATATATTGATTGGAAAGATTCTCACAATGGTCACTTCTTTCAATTAGATCCCTTTCAAGCCTTTGGGATACTAATACTCTCTTATATAATATAGTTGGGGATTGCTACTTGTTGGCGTGTTGGGGAAAACAAATTTGATGTGTTTTTTATTTTTATTATTTATTAATTTTATTTTATGTATTAATTTTATTTAATCTCGTAGTGGAGTCTATGGAATAAGAAAGAAAATTCATAACTTGAAAAAAATGTTAGCTTGACAAAAGTTGTAGAGAAAAGATTAATCTGTCCTACCTTGATAGAACTCGTTGTCAATATCAACACCTACAAGAACTTTGTTGTGGAATATTATCAAAACTAATAGAAGGATATGAAAGAGTGTATTGTAAGAACCTTGACAAACACGACCATTGAAACTTGGAACAATGTTTTTAGGAAGAGAAAATTATGTTTCTTTTTTCCAAACATGTATGTTAGTATATTACAGTTTAATAAATATGTTTTCTTATTATCATATATGGTTTCATACTTTAACAAAACATTCGCCAAGACTTCACAATGTTTTATTATTTAGTAAAAGACTTGCCAAGATCTTACAAGATTTTATAATTTCGTGAAAAATTCTCCATCACTGTATAAGATAATATAATCTGGTGAGAGATTCGCCAATTTTTTTTTATATACATATTATATTATTGATAAAATCGCCTCCCATTTTTCCTATGTATCATGGGGATTAGCCCATTTATTATACATATAAATTTAGGGTGCACTTTTTTATTATTTTTTAAAGGTATCACTAAAATTATGTGATGGACTAAAGAAGGCATTGTTCAAGCATTAGTCAAGTTTTCAACACCATTGTTTGGTTGATTATAAATAGGTTGTCGAGAAGTTTTGTTTGCTTGAATGTTTGCAATCGTGTTTTTGCTTGGCTGCGTTTGTGAATTTCATGCAATTGTGCTTTTGCTTGGATGCATTTCGTGAACGCCATGTAATTGCTTTTTTGTTCGTCTGTATTTTCTTTTGTTTTTACAAGGGCTATTGATGGTGGTTTTTATCAATTTTTATTATGTTATTATATTATTATTATTATCCAATTTTAAAGTCACGCCAACACCATTGGTTGTATAAAGAATAAAAAAATAAATTAAAAAAATCACATTAAATTAAAATCAATCAATCGCCTAATGGGTTTATAAAACCATTAACATTAAAATAATACTAATAATATATTTAAACCTGTATAGAAGCCTCGCAAAAAGCGAAAACCAAGAAGTACATTAATTAAAAAACTAGAGAGATACCTTTCTTGAAGCAAAAGGAAGCCCTAACTTCGTAAAAATACCATTTTCACTCTTTTTATTTTAAAAAAGATTCACAATTAAAAAAATTAACCGTTTAGTGGCAATTGTATACCGACTTGGCCGGTAGCCAAGAACTCTCTAGAAACCCTTTTGAAACCCTTAAAAGAATCTCCAAAATCAACAATGCACCACTTTAGGTTTTCTTTCACCCTAAGTTCTTCGCTCTGAATCCATCCTTTCTCTACAAGGGTTTGAAGGCTCGTTTCAACGTTTTTCTCGTTTGTATTTTCATTAAGATTTCAAGGAGAAATCATGGCGGAAGCTGGTGAAGTTGAGACCTTTGCATTCCAGGCTGAGATCAACCAGCTTTTCAGTCTTATTATCAACACTTTTTACAGCAACAAGGAAATTTTTCTTAGAGAGCTCATCAGCAATTCCTCAGATGTAAGTGGACGCTACCATATTAAACTTTTTAATGTTTCTGTCCTTAAGCAGCTGAAAGTCAATGGCTCTGTGTGTGGGTAGTGGTTTTCGATGATGCAATGTGTATGCTCGTCTTCAATGGAAGTCCTACTTAGTGGGATTTTTGTCTTAAGGTCTATATTTCTATTTTAAGTATTGACTAGATATGTGATCGTCTTTCCTGTTAATGAAGTGTAGGTCTTGAACTATTTATCCAAGGATTTGTGCCTGAAATTTTTTAAGTTTTTTAAGTGGCTTGAATGCTGTAGGTAGCTTTAGAGGTTTTTATGTGGGTTTATGCAGTAGATGTCTTTGGGGGTTTAAGCATGATTACAGAAGATGACTTTTAGGGGTTTGATCTTTTCAAAAGTAGTGTCTCTAGAGGTTTTATACTATTTGAATGTTGTAGGTGCCTCCAGGGTTATGGGTTATTCGATTACTACAGGCGGCAAGCTTTTAAGTGTTTAGGTTGTTAAGGATGTGTTTTATTAGAAGATACACGAACTTCTGGATATACTTCGTGCACTTTTTTATTATTTTTTAAAGGTATCAATAAAATTATGAGTGTTGGACTGAAGAAGGAATTGTTCAAGAATTGGTCAAGTTTTCAACGCCATCGTTTGCTTGATTATAAATAGGTCGTCGAGGAGTTTTGTTTGCTTGAATGTTTGCAATCATGTTTTGGCTTGGCTACGTTTGTGAATTTCATGCAATTGTGCTTTTGCTTGGATGCATTTCGTGAACGTCATGTAATTGCTTTTTTGTTCGTCTGTATTTTCTTTTGTTTTTACAAGGGATATTGACGGTGGTTTTTATCAATTTTTATTATGTTGATATTGGTACATGTTGTTATTATTATTATTATTATCCAATTTTAAAGTCACTGCCAACACCATTGGTGTATAAAGAATAGAAAAAAATAAAAATAAAAAATTAACAAAATCACATTAAATTAAATCAATCAATCACCTAATGGGTTAATAAAACCATTAACATTAAAATAATACTAATAATATATTTAAACTTGTATAGAAGCCTCGCAAAAAGCGAAAACCAAGAATTCCATTAATTAAAAAACTGGAGAGGTACCTCTCTTGAAGCAAAAGGAAGCACTAACTTCGTAAAAATACCATTTTCACTCTTTTTATTTAAAAAAAAATCACAATTAAAAGAAATTAACTGTTTAGTGGCAACTGTATACCGACTTGGCCGGTAGCCAAGAAGTCTCTAGAAACTCTTTTGAAACCCTTAAAAGAATCTCCAAGCTCAATAATGCACCACTTAAGTTTTTCTTTCACCCTAACCTCTTCGCTCCAAATCCATCTTTTCTCTACAAGGGTTTGAAGGCTCGTTTCGGCGTTTTTCTCGTCTGTGTTTTCGTTAAGCTTTCGAGGAGAGATCATGGCGGAAGCTGGTGAAGTTGAGACCTTTGCCTTCCACGGTGATATCAACCAACTTTTGAGTCTTATTATCAACACTTTTTACAGCAACAAGGAAATTTTTCTTAGAGCACTCATCAACAATTCCTCAGATGTAAGTGGCCGCTACCATATTAAACTTTTAATGTTTTCGTCCTTAAGCAGCTGAAAGTCAATGGCTTTGTGTGTGGGTAGTGGTTTTCAATGATGCAATGTGTATGTTCGTCTTCAATGGAAGTCCTACTTAGTGGGATTTTTGTCTTAAGGTCTATATTTCTATTTTAAGTATTGACTAGATCTGTGATCGTCTTTCCTGTTAATGGAGTGTAGGTCTTGAACTATTTATCCAAGGGTTTGTGCGTGAAAGTTTTTAAGGTTTTAAGTGGCTTGAATGTTGTAGGTAGCTTTAGAGGTTTTTATGTGGGTTTATGCAGCAGATATCTTTGGGGGTTTAAGCGTGATTACAAAAGATGACTTTTAGGGGTTTGATCTTTTCGAAAGTAGTGTCTCTAGAGGTTTTATACTATTTGAATGTTGTAGGTGCCTCCAGGGTTATGGGTTATTCGATTGCTACAGGTGGCAGGTTTTTATGTGTTTGGGTTGTTAAGGATGTGTTTTATTAGAAAATACGCGAACTTCTGGATAGACTCCGTGCACTTTTTATTATTTTTTAAAGGTATCACTAAAATTATGAGTGCTGGACTGAAGAAGGCATTGTTCAAGCATTGGTCAAGTTTTCAACGCCATCGTTTGCTTGATTATAAATAGGTCATTGTGAAGTTTTGTTTGCTTGAATGTTTGCAATCGTGTTTTTGCTTGGCTGCGTTTGTGAATTTCATGCAATTGTGCTTTTGCTTGGATGCATTTCGTGAACGTGATGTAATTGCTTTTTTGTTCGTCTGTATTTTCTTTTGTTTTTACAAGGGCTATTGATGGTGGTTTTTATCAATTTTTATTATAGTGATTTTGGTACATGTTATTATTATTATTATTATCCAATTTTAAAGTCACCACCAACACCATTGGTGTATAAAGAATAGAAAAAAATAAAAATAAATTAACAAAATCACATTAAATTAAATCAATCAATCACCTAATGGATTAATAAAACCATTAACATTAAAATAATACTAATAATATATTTAAACCTGTATAGAAGCCTCGCAAAAAGCGAAAACCAAGAAGTCTATTAATTAAAAAACTAGAGAGATACCTTTCTTGAAGCAAAAGGAAGCCCTAACTTCGTAAAAATACCATTTTCACTCTTTTTATTTAAAAAAAGATTCACAATTAAATGAAATTAACCTTTTAGTGGCAACTGTATACCGACTTGGCCGGTAGCCAAGAAGTCTCTATAAACCCTTTTGAAACCCTTAAAAGAATCTCCAAACTCAATAAAGCACCACTTTAGGTTTTCTTTCACCCTAACTTCTTCGCTCCGAATCCATGTTTTCTCTACAAGGGTTTGAAGGCTCGTTTCGGCGTTTTTCTCGTCTGTGTTTTCATTAAGCTTTCGAGGAGAAATCATGGCGGAAGCTGGTGAAGTTGAGACCTTTGCCTTCCAGGCTGAGATCAACCAGCTTTTGAGTCTTATTATCAACACCTTTTACAACAACAAGGAAATTTTTCTTAGAGAGCTCATCAACAATTCCTCATATGTAAGTGGTCGCTACCATATTAAACCTTTTAATGTTTTCATCCTTAAGCAGCTGAAAGTCAATGGCTTTGTGTGTGGGTAGTGGTTTTCGATGATGCAATGTGTATGTTCGTCTTCAATGGAAGTCCTACTTAGTGGGATTTTTGTCTTAAGGTCTATATTTCTATTTTAAGTATTGACTAGATCTATGATCCTCTTTCCTGTTAATGGAGTGTAGGTCTTGAACTATTTATCCAAGGGTTTGTGCGTGAAAGTTTTTAAGGGTTTTAAGTGGCTTGAATGTTGTAGGTAGCTTTAGAGGTTTTTATGTGGGTTTATGCAGCAGATGTCTTTGGGGGTTTAAGCGTGATTACAGAAGATGACTTTTAGGGGTTTGATCTTTTCGAAAGTAGTGTCTCTAGAGGTTTTATACTATTTGAATGTTGTAGGTGCCTCCAGGGTTATGGGTTATTCGATTACTACAGGTGGCAGGTTTTTATGTGTTTGGGTTGTTAAGGATGTGTTTTATTAGAAGATACACGAACTTCTAGATAGACTCCGTGCACTTTTTTATTATTTTTTAAAGGTATCAATAAAATTATGAGTGTTGGACTGAAGAAGGCATTGTTCAAGCATTGGTCAAGTTTTCAACGCCATCGTTTGCTTGATTATAAATAGGTCGTCGAGAAGTTTTGTTAGATTGAATGTTTGCAATCGTGTTTTTGCTTGGCTGCATTTGTGAATTTCATGCAATTGTGCTTTTACTTGGATGCATTTCATGAACGTCAGGAAATTGCTTTTTTGTTCGTCTATATTTTCTTTTGTTTTTACAAGGGCTATTGATGGTGGTTTTTTATCAATTTTTATTATGTTGATTTTGGTACATATTATTATTATTATTATTATCCAATTTTAAAGTCACTGCCAACACCATTGGTGTATAAAGAACAGAAAAAAATAAAATAAAAATAGATTAACAAAATCACATTAAATTAAATCAATCAATCACCTAATGGGTCAATAAAACCATTAACATTAAAATAATACCAATAATATATTTAAACATGTATAGAAGCCTCGCAAAAAGCGAAAACCAAGAAGTCCATTAATTAAAAAACTAGAGAGATACCTTTCTTGAAGCAAAAGGAAGGGCAAGAGCTAACCACCCGTCCATAGGGCATTAAATGCTCGTACGGAGGCCCCCTTTACCATACATGCCCATGCCTTTCCATCCCGCATCGATCGTTTTTTCGGGGCATCAAACTTTTTCTGGGAATGGGTGACCCACTACCTCCGAGCTGGCACCAGTTATGCTGGCACATTTTCAAACGAACGCTCGCGCCAAAGAGTCATTTGCTCCATTTGCGCTCCCGTCGAAGGTCCTCTGCAACCCCTCTCGAGTGTACACTGCATCTTGCTCATGGTGTTGGCTCACCTCGTAGGTCCGCTTACGGTGCTGAATGCCGGCAGGCTGGCAGATATACTGATCAGGCGAGGTCGCCATTCCATTTTTAATAGGTAAATTATACTCTGTGCTTAAATTAAATTGATCAACAAAGTAAGGAGCAATCAAAATTGAACAGAATCAATATTGTTGTTGTTCTCTTCATATATTCGATGTAGAATTCCAACCACAAAACCCAACTCTTATATATAAGGTTGTCTCCAATTCTAATGAACGCGACCTTTCTAATGAACCCTTGAGCCTCGTTAGCATTGTGCCACAACCAAAGTTCTAATGGAGTGTTAATGAAGGAGCTCTAGTCAGGGATGGAATTTGATGGGAAAATTGCCCTTCGCAGGATGATTTGCTCGTCAAATTGCCTAGATTTATTGTTAAAACCATCAAAATGGATACCCGGATAATAGAAATTTTTTAACTTGCCAGGTGTTTCAGATTTGAAATTCCTACCCTGGCTCTTGACGGAGGTGTTTAAGATTTGAAATTCATTCCTACCTTGGCTCTAGTCAGTGCCTTCTTAAATAATAAATTAAAAACAGTTGTAAGTGAAATAACGAAGAAACGCCTTCGAAGTAACATTAAGCCCTTTTCATTTTTGAAAAATTCTTTGCGTTCCAACTGCAATTTGAAATATTTTGTATTTTTTGGTCTTAGTAGAATTAAAAGAAATTATATATTCCCAACTTTTTATCTTTCACATTGTGAAATCAAATTGTTAACTTGTCCATCTCAAGAATTAAAGTTCGCAAATTTTCTTTGAAAGGGCTCGGGAATGAAAGTTTGAAAATTTTCTTTCAAAGGTCCTCCATTTCGAAACATAGTTCAATCATCTTTTTCAAATTACTTTGCATGTTTTATTACTTTATTTGTCTTCATCTTAGTCCAATGGGTTTTCTTAACTCATTGTTGTTAATCCTTAAACATTTGGCTAGTTTCGTATGAATAGGTTTCAATTTGAATCTCGGTGTAGCAAACTAATCTACATCAACAGATTTACTAGGAACGCCATCCTCAACTATAGGGAAACATCCTTTAAGTATCAAGGTTTCCTTGATATAATATATCTTTCCCCTCTTCTTCAATTAACAAAGACCTCGCAACCTCCTTTTCTCATAAAAAATGTGCAATATTTGTGTCTTCATCTTAGTCCAATTCAGACAAGCATCTATCGAATCATACAATAACTTTCAATACTATTGTCTTTGCAAAAAAATGTTGTTAGAGCATGTGAACAAAGCATTTTACTATTCTTGAGAGATGTAGTTGTGTTCTGCCTTGGCTGGCCTGTATCTAGGGTTTCATTCAGTCATCATTTAAAGATGCATTAGTTTCTCGGAGTCTATCGAAATCCAGGATCTCTTCTCCAACTGGGATGTATGCTCAATACTTTCCCATACCTTTGCCATATCCTTTTTAATGTTTTGGGTTTGCTTCCTTCACCCACATGTGCTTGTTCTTGCATGTTTTGATGTTTTTTTGGCATTCTGATGGGGTTCATTTTCACTTCCTTGTGCCAATCATTCTCGGGATGCTATCTATTTCTTTAGGTGGTTGATTACCTCCTCAAAGCACTTCACTAATACAAACTCCCCCTGCTTCATGTTGGATGATATCCTTCCTGTCCACACACTCAATAGAAACAGAATTCTAAAAATGCAAAGTGCGGTAGATAAGATGATAATTTTATTAACATAATTCTAAATCTAGGTTTTAAATCTCCTCAAGGAATTAAAACTTCATACCTCATTTGGGTTCATTGTCTCAATATTGCTTCTATGAGCCCTTCTAAAGCATCAAGTGCTTCAATCAGAGTGTTGGCAGGCAATGCTTGCTCTTCCATCTTCAAAATCCTTAATCTCTTCTTTATAGCCTCTACCCTTTTGCATACTTGTCATCACATACCCCCTAACGTGAATAATCTACGTTCCCCTTCTTCCTCTTCTTCTGACATATGTCCTGACTCATATTTATATCCTTTACCTGAAGCCTTGAATGCAGCTTCTCTCCTGTCCGATGGTCCTCCTTTCCTCATTTCATAAGAAGTCAGAATTCCGTGCAGCTGTGACATGGTAAGATTTCGTAGATTCTCTTTTTCTTCTATTCAGAAACTTTAGATT
>APFE030495132.1:1916-42756 GCA_000404065.3 Pinus taeda | reverse complement strand
GCATTACCTTGACAAATTCTAATTGAGATAGGCATCCTAATAGAGTATTGACCACCTTTGCATTTGTTTCATATTTCCTTTTCTCAGTCGGATCTGTAGGAGTTGCTGATGGAAAAGTGTACCCTGTATCTATGATATCCCAGACTTCTGTACCAAGAGATTGAAGATAGGCAGTAACTCTTACCTTCCAATATACGAAGTTTGTCCCATCAAAAATTGGTGGCCTGATAGATGCTTCTCTCTCGTAGTTGCTCATGATGATGGATCTTCCTTCAAGCGATCAAGCTTCTTCAGAAGGACCTGCTCTGATACCAATTGTTGGAAATAATACTGAGAGGGGGGGTGAATCAGTATTATCAAGTCACTTATTTCTTTTTCAAACCCAGATCATATACGCTACTTCAGTTAGATAAAACCGCATATATACGCGACTACAGAGAAGGAAACCTGCGTATGCAAAGTAGACTAATAATTTAATTTATCTTACAGATGTTGATCATTAATCTGTGTATTAGAATCAAATAAACAGTAACAAGAAACAGTAAAACAGAGTTGAAGACAATCACACACAAGAACACAAGATGTAAGGTGGAAACCCAATGTGGGTGAAAACCACCTGCTGCAATTCGTCTCTATCTTCTTTTAATTAGAAACTTCCTTTTACAATGTACTGGTGCAGTCCTTTACCAGTACGTAGGTTGCAACCTGCAGAGAGCTACAACCCTCTCTCGTTCTCCAGCTGATTTTGGAAGGGAGCTACAACCCCCTTAGCTCTTGCACTAGCCAAGATACTAGTACGTAGGTGCTGGCCTACAGAAGGCTACAACCTTCTCTCTCTTCCAGGGACCACGTTTCATAAATTTTCAGATTGGATCCATGAAAATCAATCAATCATAAACAATCTCCTTTTCACCAATTAGCACTGAATCAAGTAGACACTTCTCTGACAGCTGTACCCAAATCATAGTACCAGTAACTACACACCAAATTCTGAACCCAAAACACTGCAGCAATATACAGAAGCAGCTAGATCACAACTCAAAAGATATACGCTACTTTAATAACCTAAAACCTGTGTGCATACGCTTCTGTGTTTGGAACAACCTGCATATACACTATTTTCATTCACTGAACCAGCGTGTATATGCACCTTCGCTTCACTGAACCTGCGTACAGATCTGTAAAGGATAATTCACTCTTTCAAATATTCAGACACTAATTAACCCAGATTATTAGATTTATAGATCAAGTATGCGTCACATGTAACAGATAAAGATACTATCATTCAAGACTTAAGATTATGACCCATCAATAGAACTTATCCTTCTCTTTGAGCTAAGGTTCCTCCTTCATTCAGATCCAGATCTGCATCATCACCCCAATCACCAAAATTTCAGATCTATCACGTATTAGATATTCAATTAATTCAGATCATCTTTTGCCAAATGATCTCCTTCCTCTTTTATAGTCTTAGGCCTTCCACAATACCACAGTCCAAAACCATAATAAATCAATACCATGGACCCAAAACTTGGGATCAACACTTCTGACGAGACACCATGGTCCAAAACCATAGGTTCAAATACCAAGGACTAACTACCACGGACCAAAAGTAAGCTCTCCAATATATACGCGCTTTTCCTTGCGTGGAAGTGCGTGTATACGCATACGCGCCTTTGTAACGTCTAACCCGCGTGTATACGCGCCTTAGTCTAGATGAACCTGCGTATATGTCTTTTCCTTCATTCTGAAAGCCTAAACTGAGATCTGTTACCAAAGACAGTTGCCATCAAGGACAACACCTGTGCCATAGTTCTAAATCAGTGCCATAGTGCCAACATGATGTACTTCTACATGTTGTTCGCGCTTAGTTGCAAGTCATCACTGGTGGCCTTGCGCATCAACTGCTCCATGTATCTGTCAACCTCTGACCGGACTTGGTTGCCGTGCTTAGATTTGGTGAGGGAACCTACATCTGTTCGAAAAGGGTGATTATCCATCCAGATTTAGATAAATTTGTCTTGGAAACTTTTGACAAGTTATAAGCTTTGACCTCTACATTGATAAGCCATATAGATGATGCTTACCTTCAACAATCTGTTGAACTAGCTGCCCTCACTGCTGCTGCCTCTGAAATTTCTGCACAATCTTCACTCATTGTAAATACACCTTCTTTTACTACCACCTCACCAATAGTATCTACCACAATCCATTCCCCTAAACTAGTTATTCATCAACCATCCTCATCATCATCTAGTTCAAGCCCTTCCTCAAGTAACACTTCCTTACCCCATAGTCAAACTAGAATCTCAACCATGGCAGACCGATATGCACCTCTGGTTTTACCTACACAACTCCATGCTGTGCCCCAATATTATCAGAGTAAAATCTTTTTGTTTGATGCTACTGGTCAATACACTACCCAACAACATGTAAACAAAATGACTGACTATTTTGAGTTGCATGAGATAGATGAATCCGATGTCCAAATGACGTTGTTTTCCCAAACATTAACTGGGGATGTCAAGAAATGGTTCAAAGCCTTACCTACCAATCATATTGAGGACTTAGCTAATTTTCATAGATTATTCATTGATAGATGGGAGAGAAAGAAAAACCCTCGGCAAATACTTTCTGAATATGACAACATTAGAAGAGCTCCTAATGAGTCAGTTCAAGATTATTGTACTAGGTTCAATAGCATCTACAATGCAATCCCAACCAATATTAAGCCTCCACCTGACCTAGCATTAATTAAATTCCCTGATGGTTTTGACAGTGACATGTCATACCAGTTAAGGGAAAGAAACCCTGAAACATTGGAATAAATGAAAAGTAATGTTATTAGTGTAGAGGCCAACCTATTAGCCATGAAAGCTAAAATGAGAAATGAAAAGAGAGTTGTAATTAAAGAGGAAACTTCCAATTCGGATGGAAAGATAAATAGTTTAGCAAAGAGTGTAGAGAGAATAATGGATAGATTAGAAACTATGGAAAGGAAAACTCAATGGGAGAATCAACAACCACCCCCAATAAGAAACCCCAATTTTAGGAAGAATCCTAACACTGGAAAGAATGATATACTAGATTAGAAAATTAGGCCCCCCTTCCAAGAAAACTATGCTGAGGGTTCACAGAGCCATAAAGGAGAGGATGACACTCGGACAAACTTATTAGGAATAAAAAATGAAGATGTTTTTTTTCTTACTCAAGAATAATAGGATTTGTATATGTTGCGACAATTGCAGTTAGAATATGGTAAATCCTTTGACTTTAAACAGGGATATGAGTCAGCTATATATGAGGTACACAAACAATATAGCTTAAGAAGTAAAAAGAACAATGGAACTCCCACTAAGAGATCGATCCAGACCCAGAGTAAGAAAATAACAGAAGCTCCTATTACCAAAGTGTTACAAATCCTCCCTAGGGGAACACACTAGAGACTTCTACTCCAAAAATTGTAGATGTAACCTCCACTGAAACTCAAATAGAAACAATTACTGAAACAAATCCAAACAAGAGAAATCAAAGCAAAACAACTGAAACACAGACTGAGATGCCTAGTACTGAAAAACAAGATAAAAACACACAGATTGCTTATGTTAAAGAAGATTTCATCCAAACAAATAAAGCTCGGCTCCCTTTCAACATCAAAACTGAAATAGCAAAATTAAAAATATTAGTTCCTTTGACTGAACTAGTAAAAAATGAATCCTATAGATCACAGATAACTGAAACTTTAAATATAGGAGAGGGAGAATATGCTATAAATTTGAATGATGATCAACCTGAATTATTGTTTGGCCTTGAGGTGAATGGTACCCATCAACAAGGGGGAATCCCTCATTTCTACATTAGCCTGAATATTCATGACAAAATATTACATAATGCTATGTTAGACTCAGGGGCATCACATAATTTGATGCCAAAAGCAATCATGGATAGACTAAACTTAGACATCACCGGACCATATAAGGGTTTGTTTTCCTTTGACTCTAGCCAAGTTAAATGCCTTGGTTTGATCAAGGATTTATGTGTAACTCTTGTCCAATGCCCAACAAAAAGTATTGTAATGGACATAGTGGTTGCAAACATCCCACCGAAATATGGAATGTTGTTATCTCGCTCATGGGGATAAAAATTGCATGAATCCTTGCAGTTAGATATGTTTTATGCCACCATATATGTTTTTGGCCAATAAAGGAAACTATATAGAGAAACCTTGATGAAATACATGGTGAGTAGTGCTGAAAAACCACAAAACTTTCCCATATACTCCATGCATTATGATATAGACTCTTTTATCTTGTACAATTCAGAACATGACAATAATCAAATCATAATTGTGGAAGAAAACAATAAACCCCCTAATAATGAGAACAATTTTCATGAGTCCTTATGGCATCTAGATTTTGATGGATTTGTAAATAGGGTAGGGGCTGGTGCAGGAGTATGGATTCACAATATGAAGAAAAATCATTCTGAAGGTCATGCTTTTAGGTTAAACTTCAAGTGCACCAATAACATGGTTGAATATGAAGTCCTGATCTTAGGGTTACAAATGGTTAGAAAACTTGGAGTGAAAAGAGTTTCTATAATGGGAGACTTAGAACTAATTATTAAACAAATTAATGGTGAATACTCTGTAAACAATCCCAGACTTAGTCAATATATAGAGATTGTCCTAGATTTGATTAAAGACCTCCTGGAAACAAACTTTGCTGCCATTCCTAGAAAATAAAATATGCAGGCCCACAATCTTCCCTTTCAACCCAACCATCAGTACACTGCAGAAGTGAGACATAGGCCAGTTATACCAAACAACTTGAAGTATTAGCAAATTTTCTCACAGGATTCTTAGTTTTATGATTTCATGAATACTGAAGGTGAGTTTCAGAATTGTAAAATAGATACAGACTGTACAGTAGAAAATAACATAGATAGTGACATAGATGTAAATATTTTAGATATAGGTAAACCCACTAAATTCACTAAAGTAGAAATAGATAACTTAGAAAATGTCAAAATAGAAGAAATAATGAATGATGATCCTGAAATTCTGAACCTTAAAAATAATTTTTTGCCTAAGGGATTAGTCCCATTAGAAGGTTTGTTTGGCTCAAACGATGTAGCTAGAAAACCGAAAATGGAGCCTTTAAGAGCTGACATAGAAGAATGTAACATAGGAACTGATGAAAAACCAAAACTCATTAAAATATCAAAAGCCTTACCTCCAAAGGAAAAAGGTTAAATACATAAATCTATTTAAAGAGTTCCAAGATGTTTTTGCCTGGAGTTATAAAGATTTGAAGTATTATGACACCAACATAATTCAACACAAAATACCTCTCAAAGAAGATCATAAGCCTTTCAAACTGAAACTTAGGAGAATTAATCCAGTTCTTATGCCATCTATTGAGAAAGAAGTTAAAAGAATGTATGATGCCCAAATCAAAGCCCCCATTAGATATTCAGATTGGATTTCAAACTTAGTCACTACTAGGAAAAACACTGGAGAAATCAGACTTTGTGTTGATTTCAGAAATTTAAACAAGGTCCCATTAAAAGACAACTATCCTCTACCAAAAATGTACCATATCCTTCAAAGGGTAGTAGGCTCATCCAAAATTTCACTGCTTGATGGATTTTTTGGATATAACCAGATCTTAGTTCAACCAGAGAACCAAGCCAAAACTGCATTTACTACTCCTTGGGGTGCCTTCATGTATTTGAAGATGCCTTTTAGATTAATGAACGCAGGAACAACATTTCAAAGAGCTATGGATATAGCTTTTTCCAAGGAAATACATGGCTTCCTATTGGTATACCAAGATGACATCACAATCTTTTCTAAATCTGACAATGAACACCTAGATCACTTGAGAAGATTTTTCATCAAATGTAGGAAATTTGGGATTTCTTTGAATCCCAAAAAGACACTTTTTGGTCTAGAAGAAGGAAAATTGTTGGGACATATAATATCCAAATTTGGAATTAGAATAGATCCTGCTAGAATAGAGGCCATTTTGACCATTACCCGTCCTAGAAACATTAAAGAGTTGCAGTCATTTTTAGGCAAGATAAATTTTCTTAGGAGATTTATTTCAAATTTAGCAGAATTAATTAGAGAACTGAATAACATGTTAAGAAAGGACTCAACACTTAAATGGACAGTGGAGGCCAAACATTCCTTTGAAGCTATCAAGGAAGCTTTAACCAAAACTCCAGTCCTTATAAGTCCTAATTTTTAGAAAGATTTTATAATTTTTTCTTTTGCTTCAGAACATACTATTGCAGCAGTCTTGTTGCAAAAGAATGACCAAGGATATGAACATCCAATTTCATTTTTCAGTAAATCCTTAAGAGATACCACACTCAAGTACAACATTATGGAAAAACAAGCATTAGCTTTAGTAAAGGCTATCAAAGATTTCAGAGTCTATATTTTGTATTCTCACATTATTGCTTATGTTCCAAATTCAGTAGGTAAGGACATTTTGACACAAAATGGGCCTGAAGGGAAAAGAGGCAAATGGATTGCCACTATTTTGGAATATGAAATAGAAATAAAGCCTACTAAACTTATCAAAGGCCAAGGTTTAGACAAACTCATGGCTGAATCGAACTGTCAGGCCCTAGATATAAAATTCATTAGTGCCCTTGATGATCAGGAAGAGATGGCGACTCCACAGGTCAGTGAACCTTTTACAGATTCACCTTGGTATGCAGATATCACATTTGTATTACTAAATTTACGAGCTTCTCTTGGTTTAACAAGAACTAAAGCTATATTTTTGAAAATTAAGTCATCAAAATATTGTATCATAGATAATGCTTTGATTTGGAAAGACAATGGTGGTATTCTTTTGAATTGTTTACTAAAAGATGAAGCTAATAAAATCATGCAAGAATTTCATGCAGGGGATTGTGGAGGACACTTGTATTGGAAAACTATTGCTGACAAAATCCTGAGGGCTGGTTTCTACTGCCCACTCTGTTTGCAGATGTTAAGAAACATGTGACCTCCTTTCATAATTTCTAGATATTTGAGGGAAAGAGAAAACTTTTACCCTTGCCTCTTAAACCAATCTCCACAGAAATGCCATTTCAACAATGGGGGTTAGACTTCATTCGAGAAATACACCCAGCCTCATCAGCTCAGCATAAATGGATTTTGATAACCACTAATTACTTCACCAAGTGGATAGAATTCATCCCTTCTAGACAAGCCACAAACACTGTCATTATCTCATTCCTAGAAAATAATATCCTGTCAAGATTTGGATGCCCCCAGAAGCTCATTACTGATAATGCAACTACTTTTAAATCCAAGAAAATAGTAGACTTTTGTAACAGATATCACATCACCCTTGGCCATTCCACTTCCTATTACCCTCAAGGTAATGGACATGCATAATCCTCTAGCAAAAGCCTAGTCAATATCATTAAGAAATTACTGGAAGACAACAAAAAGACATGGAACAAAAAATTGGTCAATGCCTTATGGGTAGATAGACTAACTACTAAGAAGTCAATTGGTACATCTCCTTATCAGTTGGTATATGGGATGGATGTTGTTTTTCCATCCTCTTTGGGAGTGCTAGTGATGAAGATCATCCAGGAGTTGCAGGTAGAACCAAATGATATCCAGAGAAGGATAAATTAGACCATACATTTGCAGTAGACTAGACAAGAAGTATATGTAAAATCATAGGTAATCCAGGACAAAATCAAAAAGATATTTGATAAAAAGACCAAATCTGATGATTTCTACATAGGTGATAAAGTTCTTAAGTGGGATTCAATAAGAGAAGGCAAAGGCAAACATGGCAAATTTGACTTCTTATGGAAAGGGCCTTATGTCATTTATGGTTATAGAGGTAACAATGCTTTTTTCTTGAGAGAGATAGATGGATCAGATCTACCAGGAGGACCTGTCAATGGTAGAATGTTGAAGCATTATTTTTCCACATATTAACAATAGTTCACTTTACTTTGATCATTGTATATAACATTGCAGAGTTTAGATTGGATTGGATGGTGATCTTTTGAAGTTGAAGCCCAGAGAGAAGGCCCTGAGCTTTGAAGGTTTCACCATCATAAGTATCAATAAAGCAGATTCACAGAAGGATAGTTTACAAGGTAACTTCAGTCACAATCCAAAGGCTACTGATCTTTAGATTTCTTGGCATTTCACTAGGAAATTCCATCCCCATGTGGAGCCACTGCTAGGGTCCTATAATAATAGGATTCATAATTTTGAATTGGATATAATTAGTCTTGTAATATTGTACATACTTTTGCTTTCTACAAAATGTTTTCCATATTAAAAATTAAAAAATGTAAAGAGGGTATGTCCTAAAAGAAATATCAAAGGACAAAAAGAATAAGAAAATATAAAAAAAGTGAGAAAATATGAACCCCAAACAAAAACAGATCATGAAAGTGTGCAAGTCTAAGTGCCATTAATTTTTACTTTACTGTGCAAAATAATGGTTGTGTGCATCTTGTCATAAATGTCACAACCCATGATAGTCAAATAGTTTAATATTGACTACTTCATGCTTTAAATTTCATGTTTATAGATAGAGAATAAAGATCTAGCCAAATTGTTTAATCTTGGCAGATCAGTCGTTAGGTAGAGAAATAAAATGCGCTCAACAGCTTAATCTGAGCCATTGGAAGATATTAGGTTAGAATTACATAGTGCTTTTCAAAAGAAAAAGCAAATAAAGGGTCTGCTAGTTTAAATGCACCCGATGAAGTGAAGAAAAAATGGTAGGGTAAGTAAAGGGTAGGTACAAGAAAGGTTGCAGAAGTACAAGGTTGTTAAAGAAAAAGCACACTTATCATGCTTAATCATATGTTTCAGTGTGCAGGAGCAGTTATGAAAGTGAAAGGATGTTCACAACCTGATTTAATTAACTTCCCCTCATTTCATTTCACCCCCCATCACATGCTTGCTAATTTCTCCATCATCCCATCATTTCTTAACAATATACCCTTTTCCCTTCATTTTTACCCTTACCCCTTGGTTTCACACATTTCCCTAGCAAATTACCCTCCAAAGGTCATTTCCAAACCCAAAACCCCTCTTCCCTAGTGTGAAACCCATTCCCTTTTGAAAAAAGCATTTTCCCCTTATTAATTTCCCTATTTAATCTAAAAATCCCATAAAACCCCCCTTGTCCTAAGTTTAAATTCCCCCTCTGCATTTACTTAATTAACTTTGCCATTCATATATTTCCTGACAAAACCCCTTTTAACCCATAAAACCCCTTTATCCTAAGTTTTGTTTCCTCCTCGTTTTATTTAAGTAACTCCACATAACTCACGTTTTCCCGATATAAACCTGTTTAACCCACCACCTTTGGTGCGATTCACAAACCCCACCACATTCAACCCCGGTCCCATTTTATTAAACCCACTTATATTTTACCCCGCCTTATTCATTATTTAATTACAGTTAAGTGTAATTAATCCCCCCGGGCCCCGCTAATCTCCGCCCCTTTTCCCTTTGTGCATCTCGACCAAGTGACAGCCCTCCGATCACCCGCTTCAAAATCCAATGACCCACATCCATATCGCGTGCTCTCAATGTCCGACAGTTAAAATCCCAAGAGCACGTGAGATTCGTGGTTTTTATCGGGCCCCTTTCGGTTATGTGGTAGCTCTAGGTGAATTTGCGTGCTCTCAAGAAAAAACCGCCCGACTGCCAAAAGCGGTGCGATGAACCTTAATACCACCTCCCCACGTAGGACGAAACCATCCACTGGTCATTATGAAATTTTGTGCCAATTCTAGCCGTTACCCGTTAAAACGCTGAAGACCCTCACTTTCACTCTTTTCACTCATTTTTCACTGAAAGTTGCCTAACCCTTCCTACGCCACCCTGAGCCTCTTCAACCAAATTTCACTATTGATTACCTCCTGAACACGCTCCGGACTCCATCCACAGACATCTCAGTTCAATAAAGCCATTCATTGCCTTCCTCGCAGACCTATGCTTTATTAATAATTGTTGTATTTTGCAGGTAATTAGAAGGCCAAGAGATTGGATAAACACTTTTGATACTAGTTCCAAAAATTGTTTACTCCAAGATTCGCAATGGAATGTATTCAAAAGGCTTTATACAGAAGGAAACAATTTACACAGTAAATGTTAAAACAAATATGAAATCATTTTCACCAGCACAACAAAATATTCTTACAAACTGCTCTCCAAGCAACATTTTGTACTCTACATGTGTCTTTTAGTAAAAATCATTTTTACTAAAAACACAGAAGCATGAAAGAGTGAGTAAGATTTACAGTAAAAGGTAAAAATGAAAGTAGGTGATAGAGTATATAGTCAAAAGACTAAACATAGGAGACAGATAAAGAAATACAGTTGAAAAACAAACAGATGAAAGTGTATCATATGAAAGGTCATAAGTAAATATGACATCCATGAACACCAAACAGCCAAGTAGCTTAAATGGAAAAAGATCAAAGACTAAAAGACAACAGAACCTAAATAACAGGGATAGCAAACAACAGTTCAATAGTTGTCTTTATCTTCTTGCATGAAGATATTTCTTTTTCCTAGATTAGTTCTCACTGCAGTTTGAGATATTTTGTAAATTCTTTTGTATAAATACTTCATAATTCGAAGTATTATGTGTGGCAATATTGTTATACATTTGTAGAGTTATTTTGATCTTAAACCTAAGGGTGATTGTACCAATTTTCAAGTCAACACACTGGAGAAAGTAATAAAAAGATTTCACTACAGGATTCATGAGATGAGCTATTGCAGTGAAGTATCTTCTTTGTCTGATTTTGTTACTTTCTTGTGTGTTTCATAAACTTAAATGTTATTCAAATTTGAATGAATTAATTGGAAATATCACTCAGAACTTGTTTAAGTACACTCTGTTTTGCACAGTTAGTCATTTATATGTTTTCCTCTAATATTCGGATTTGAGAACCCTTAATTGCTCTCCCATCCCGGTTGACCTCTTTCATTCTCTTCATAATCCAGCCTAAGGAACCCTTAATTTCTCCCTGGATCCGATTAGAAACCATTTCACCATCCAGCCTTTGAGATCTATAGTAACTCACCTATCTTGCCCTATAGAGACTATTTTTAAAGCTTGATCCAATCCAGTTTGTCTAACATTCGACCCCATAGCCTAATGGTAAAAGCAAACCTCTGTTCATCTAAGTAAGTGATCCCACCACCCAAATTCAAATAAAAAACCCAAGCACAATCATAACTAGCCTAAAATCAACTAACTAAAACAAAGTTAAATAAAAAATAGAGAGCCCTCTCTAAGATTAGGAAGGCTAGGTCCTAATCTCCAAAGTTGGTTTGTGGTTACCTCTATCATTTCTTTTTCTGACAACTTAGAAGAGATTTTGGAGTGATAATAGGTGGAAAGTTCCTTTCTGAGTGATTCAACATATGGAGATCTCACTGATCCTCCAGTTGATAGCATTCAAACTCATGCTTTGATGTCTTCATATCATGACTAGTATGGTGCTATCAAGGAATTTTGTCATTCATTTTTTATAGTGTGTTAACGATGCTGGACCCGCCAACATGTCAGGGTATCTCCCCGGTAAGAAGTCCCAACTAGACCTCAGGTCGTTTGGAGTAGGATTCCCAGCAATGGGTAGTAAAGTTATGCCTTGACTGCAATAGTGCGCAAAGTTAAGTATGGTAACTTTGTCGGAAGCAAGTGTGTGACCTTGCAGGGATTCAAGTGAGATGCATGGGGGTTCTAACACATAGAGGGGAAAAGGAAGTGTGTCCCTTAGAAGTTTGTCATAATACACAACCTGAAAGGAAACACACAAGCTGAATAAGATCACAAGCTAGAAAGAAAAATAGTCGACAATCCAAAGTGATGGGTTAAACAAACAACACGACTTCAACAAGATTCATGCAATCATATACAAAATAGTTCATACATAAATGTGTAAGTTAAATAAAATGAAATGTTAAAGCAACCATAATAGTCCAACTACAATAACAATATATGCATGAAGATGTGTTCTCTCTGTTATATATATAAAGTGAAAGTTCCATCCATATATACACCATTGACAGCCACTATCCCCAATAGTGGAACATTACAGTCAAAACCGCTTGCTCCTCCAAAGAGATGTACTCGCTCTACACTATGGAGAAGCCAAGGCTCATCACAATACTCTCTAAACCTTCTCTAAGCAATTCCTAGCCAAAATCTTGGCTCCCAAAAGCCTTTTCTATGAGTTATGAGGTTCTATTTATAGCAAAGGGTGGGATGACCCTTAACATTCGCTTTTGTGATTCTTTGTCTACCCTCATGACTCTTCAACTTCTTTACAAAACTCATTACATTACATAGTGATTGTTCACATTCAACTAGTGACACTTGGAATTCACTTACAACATATTTATTAATAATATACATTTTGCACATGTGCCCATGTGAGACAAAATAGGCTTGAGATAGCCAACAAGACAACACACTATGACTTCGAGGTTTGGAGAAATACCAACTCAACAACACCTACTTGATGCTTCTCAGTCATGTATTGATGCCAAGCTTGGTGTTGTGATGTGATGTCCCCAAAATACTTGAGGTTGTCTAGCTGAAAGTAAACTCTTGAGGCCATGGCATTCGGGCATGTGGTCTTGGAACCTATTTCCTTCTCATCTTGAAGTATGCACTGCGTTGTCCTGAGTGTGGCTGGACCACCGATGTACTTCTACATGTTGTTCGCGCTCAGCTGCAAGTCATCATTGGTGGCCTTGTGCATCAACTGCTCCATGTACCTGTCAACCTCTGACCAAACTTGGTTCTCGTGCTTAGATTTGGTGAGGGAGCCTACATCTGTTCACTCTCTTCCCTAGTTGTTGGATGTTTTGACTTATCAACCTGTATGGGCATTGTTTGCTCTATCATTGTGCCTTGCCTTTGTTCTTCTTTCCGTTTCTGCTTCTCAACTCTTGTTCTACCTTCGAATCTTGTTCTGCTTGTTGTGATCTTAGTTTTTCTACCTACAAGCTCTGCTCTTCACTCTATTGTTTGTGTCCTCTACTTCCTTTTTCTTCTGTTGTCAAAGCTGCCTGCATGAAGATTGAACATGCTTTCGCTCTGCAACTTTGTTCTCCCTCTGTTATGTCAGCAAATTCCTCTTTCCTTGTTCCTGTACTAGATTGGTACATTATGCCACTACTGCTAGGCTTGCTACCATGTTAGTGTTAAGCATTTGAATATATTGGCAAGTAAATTGGTGCTTTCCAACTGCTTCCCCAATACTTCTTTCAGTGGTCACTCTTTAAATGACTCTCTTTGGTGCTATGGTACAATGACTGCTAGAGAGAAACGTTTCGCGAGTGTGGTACCTGTGGGACAAAAAAGACACTCATGGCAAGCAAATTAGCTCTTACAAATCCAACTTCATAGCATGATCAAGCAGCAATCAGGGCATCTGATGAGAAGAATTGTGCATTTTTTTACTGACAGGGGTGACTGACTATCCATTGGAGCTACGCACTGCGCAGTCCCAACAGTCAGTGTGGAAGCTTGATGACTGAAACTACACAATGCACAGTTCAATCTGGGGAAGGGCATGGGAGAGACTACACATTGTGCAATCTCAATGACCAAGCTGGGAGACTCGCTCCTGGAACTGCGTAGTGTGCAGTTGGAGCCAACCTAAGATAGGCTCTGTGCAATTCCAGAAGCCAAGGCAGAGGCCTTGAGCTGCCAAATTGCACAGTGAATGTGAGATCTGGGCAGGGGGAGCCCAGATATGTCCATGGGGAGCATGAAAATAGGCAGATCTTGTTGGAAATAAGACTAAGAGGGGGGGTGAATCAGTATTATCAAGTCAATTATTTTTAATTTCACAATCAGATTTGTATACGCTACTTCATTTAGTGAAAACTGCGTATATACGCAACTGCAGTTAAGGAAACTAACGTATAACCTGCAGACTTATAATTTAATTTATTCTTCAGATGTTGATCATTAATCTGTGTATCAAAACCATATAAACAGTAATGAGGAACAGTAAAATAGAGCAGACAATCACATACAAGAACACAAGATATAAGGTGGAAACCTATTGTGGGTGAAAACCACCTGTTGCAATTTGTCTCTATCTTCTTTCAATTAGAAACTTCTTTTTACAATGTTTCTGTACTGGTGCAGTCTTATAACAGTATGCAGGCTTCTACCTACAGAAGGCTACAACCTTCTCTTTTCTTCCAGGGACCACGTTTCATAAATTTTCAGACTGGATCCATCAAAATATATGTGCATCAATCAATCTCCCTTGCACTAACCAAAACTGAATCAAACAATAACTTCTCTAAATGTTGTAACCAGAATACAGTAACAGTAACCAGAAACCAATCCTGAACCCAGAATACTGCAGCAACAAACAAAAGTAGCTAAACCATATTTTAAGAGACGTACGCTACTTCAATATGTAGAACCTGCGTGCATACACTGTTATATTAAGGCAAACCTGCATATACGCGATTTTCAATTACCGAACCAACGTGTATACGCGCATTTGCTGTAATGAACCTGCATATAGATCTATAAAAGATAATTTACCTGTTTCAACTATTCAGACATCAGTTATACCCAGATTATCAGATTTATAGATCAAGTCATGTGCCAAATATAACAGATCAAAATCACACAAAGATACTTCTCTTTAAGCCTTAAGATCTTGACCCATCAACATAACTTATCCTTCTCCTTTCTCTCAGGTTCCTCCTTGATTCAGATCCAGCTATGCACCATAACCCAATGACCAATATTCTAGATCTTGTTCTTCATAAGATATTCAATCCTTGATTGCCTTTGCCTAATGATCTCCTTCCCCTTTTATAGTCTGAGGCCTTACTCAATACCATGGTCCCAAAACCATTTAGAACTAATACCTGGGTTCAATACTTCGAATAAGATACCATGGTCCAAAATTATAGGTCCAAAAACCAAGGACCAAAAACCAACTTTTCCCACATGTATGTGCTTTTCCTTGCATGAAAGTGTGTGCATACGTATATGCGACTTTTGATCGGCTATTCCGTGTGTATACGCGACTTCGTCAGCAGGAACCTGCATATACCTTCTTTTTCTTTATTCTGAGAGATTGTGAGCCTGAACTGTCATCTGAGTGATTTGCCGAGTGTGTTGCCATCAAGGACAATATCTGTACCATAGTGCCAAACCTGTGTCATAATGCTAACAATCTCCCCCTTTGGACTTAATGGCAACCCCAAGATCCTCAAAGTCATTCTCCCCCTTTGTCATCAAGGGCAAAGGGTTATGCTCCCCCTGAGTACATGCTTAAATATTTGCTCTGCTATGCTATCCATGCACCCCCTGACTGTAGGCAAGATCTGCAAAAAGATGTTCTACAAGAAAGAACATGACTCTATACATCATAAGTGACCTTCCTATCACCGAATACTCATACATACATCCATCTCCCAACCAAGTGGGGATTCACTCATCCACCCAACCAAGTGGGGATACACCAAAAGTTTACATATGACCAAACAAGAATATTACATCATCCATCCCAGACATAGTGGGGAAACCAAAATAGGTCGTTACATGACCTTGATAATAAAAAGAAATAGATGACATAGAGACTAAATATCTAAGACAAGACTATCATAGTCATCAGCAACTAACATCAGCAGCATCTGTCAATCACCATACATACCAGCAACCATCATCTCCCTCTGTACCTGTTCCACCTGAATCAGAAGCAACTTGTGAAATTGTACCAAGATCTTCTAAGGTAATGCCAACAATGCACTATTAGAAGTATATGCTCCCCCTGAACCTGTGCCAGATGATCATACCCACATCAGGCTCTTTTCATCCTGAGTCTGACCCACTGATATTCTTCAAAGCCACATATACGCAACTGCATCTACAGAAACCAGCGTATGTACGCGGATACGCTTCATGAAACTCGCGTACACCCAATTTTCTCTTAAACAGAAAAGTGTTAACAACAAGATGATGCATCAACTACTCCCAGCTTCTGTCTAAGGTATTCAAATGTCTCCCTGGGCAGTGGTTTGGTGAATATATCAGCAACCTGTTCCTTGGAGGGAACATATTCCAATTTGACCTTTTGTTCAAGCACTTGTTGCCGAAGAAAATGATATTTGATAGGTATGTGCTTGGTCTTGGAATGCATGACAAGATTCTTTGAGATGTTAATTGCACTTGTATTATCACATAGAATGGAGATAGGTGGAGTACAATTGATTTGAATGTCTTGCAATGTTTGCATCATTCAAAGGAGTTGTGTGCAGCACGATGCAACAACCACATATTCTGCTTCAGTTGTAGATAATGCAATTGAACTTTGTTTCTTGCTGAACCAACATACTAGTCTGGAACCCATAAAGAATGCACCACCACTAGTGCTTTTCATGTCATCCACACTTCCTGCCCAATCTGGATCTGTATATGCATGAAGTGTGAGATTTGTATCTCTAGGATAACATAAGCCATAGTTTTGAGTTCCTTGAAGATATTTGAAAATTCTTTTAATTGCCTGAAGATGAGTTTCCTTTGGATTTGCCTGAAATCTTTCGACTATTCCAACTGCATGCATGATGTCTGGTCGGGTACCCGTTAGATAGAGCAAACTACCAATCATGGATCTATAGGTTGGTTGATGTACTGCTGCTGATTCATCATTTGCATTGAGGCTGCATCCTGTTACCATAGGGGCACATACTGGTTTTGACTCTTCCATGCCATATTTCTTCAAGATCTTCTTGAGATACTTGGTTTGTGATAGAAAGATGTCGTCTTTGTTTTGTTGGACTTGTAAACCAAGAAAGTATGTAAGCTCACCAAGCAGGGAAATTTCAAATTCTTTTTGCATCGCCAAGGCAAAGTTTTGACTCATGTTTTCTTCGTTGCTACCAAAGATGATGTTATCAACATACACAACAAGTATTAGCAATTTATCATTGTCTATTTTTAAATAAATATTGCTATCTACTGATCCTTTTGAAAAACCTTGTTGATGAAGGTATGTGTCCAGACGATGATACCAAGCCCTTGGAGCCTGTTTAAGGCCATAGAGAGCCTTTTTGAGTTTGCATACAAGTTTTGGATAATTTCCAAGGATAAATCCATCTAGTTGCTCAATATACACTTCTTCTTCTAAGTCTCCATTTAGAAAGGTAGATTTCACATCCATTTGATATACTTTGAACTTCTGAAAACTATAAAGAGAAAGAAACATTCTTGTGGCTTCAAGTCTGGCAACTGGTGCAAAATTTTCTTCAAAGTCTATACCTTCTTGTTGAGCATACCCTTTACAAGTAAGTCTAGCCTTGTTTCTAATAACATCTCCATTTTCATTCAGCTTGCTTTTGAATATCCATTTTGTTCCTATGACATTCTTATCATTTTGTCTAGGAACCAACTCCCAAGTGTTATTCTTTTCAATCTGCTCAAGTTCTTCATTCATGGCATTGACCCAACATTCATCTTGGCACGCTTCACTTATATTTCGTGGTTCAATGGAGGAGAGCAATGCTAGATAGCATGAAGCTTCTGTAATGGTTCTTCTTGTTTGTACACCTGCCTCTTTATGCCCCAAAATTTGAGTCTCTGGATGGTTCTTCTGGACGTACCTGGATGGAGTCTTTTCTTCTACCCTTATCTATTCTTCTGGTGCCTCATAGGTTTCTTCTTCATCATTATTTTGATTTGATGTTGAGGGATAGTCCTCACTATCTTCAAAATATTTGGATTTCACATGCTTTGGATTATTGCCTGCTTCATCAACCACCACATCAATACTTTCAAAAAAATTTCCAAGTCTTTTATTGTAACACTTATATCCTTTACTTCAAGAAGAGTAACCAAGGAGAATGTCTTCATCTACTCTAGGTTCAAACTTGCCAAGGTTTTCATTAGTCGTTTTGATGTAACATTTGCTTCCAAAAATTTTGAATTATTTTACAGTAGGAGTCTTACCATACCAAAGTTCACGAGGAGTTTGAGTGTTGTTTACCCGGACGTTTGTTTTGTTGAGAATAGTAACAACAGCAAATGCAGCTTCACCCCAGAAAGTTGTAGGAGTTCCAGACTCATCAAGCATAGCACGAGCCATTTGTTGAACCGTTCTATTCATCCTTTCCACTACTCCATTTTGCTGAGTCCTTGCAGTAGAGAATTCCCTTCTTATTCCATGTTGTTCACAAAAATCGAAAAATTCATCTGAGGTAAATTCCCCTCCTCAATCAGACTTGAGGCATTTGATTCTGTGACCTTATTCATTTTCAACCAAGGCTTTGAAAGCTTTGAACTTTTCGAAAGCTTCATCTTTATGCTTCAGAAGTCCTATCCAACACATCCTGGAAAAATTGTCAATGAACAATATAAAGTATTCTTCTCCGTGAGGTGACTTTTTCCTCGATGGACCACATAAATCAGTATGGACAAGTTCAAGTGGCCTACCAGCTGATCCTTCCTTCTCAGGGAAATGAGTTCTGGTTTGCTTACCAAACTAACATGATTTGCATATTGTATTGTCTGGGATTCTGATGTCAAAAAGATTGCGAAAAACCTGATACTTGCATGCTTTTCTTATCTGAGAGAAGCTTAGATGCCCCAATCTTCTATGCCATAGCCAATGTTCATCACTTTTGCTTAGATAGCATTGTTGTTGTCCTCCCTTGAGTATGTACAGATTATTTGGAGTCCTTATGCCTTTGATCACTATTTCTCCTGTATCAAGCTCACGAACAATACATCCATTTGATCGAAATATTACCTCATTTCCTTGATCACACATTTGAATAACACTCAATAGATTATGTTTTAAGCCATCAATATACATAACATTTCCAACTTTGACCTTTTCTTTCAAAAGAACAGAACCTTTACCTTTTATGAGAGCAGGGGTGTCATTTCCAAATGAGACCTTCCTTTCCTTTTCTAAGGCACTATATGGCTGAAGTTTTTATTTATCACCTATCATATGTTTCGAGCATCCACTGTCGATATACCACTAATTTTCTTGTCCTTCTGCATATAAAGCTATACCACATCTTTCTGGTTGTGATTCTTTCTTTCTCCATGTTTTGGGACCCAATGAAGCTTGCTCCTTCTGAGATGTTTCTCGAAACTTACTCCTGCATTTAGAATCTTCATGACCGAAGTTGTTACAAATAGAACATTCTATTTCATTTTCAAGAGCAGAAAAGTTATTGTAGGTCCTCTTCATGATCCTAGTCACACTCCTTTGTTTTTGTGTTTCCCTAGTCATGATGGTTTTGTAGGCAACACATTAAGCAGCTTTGTATCCAAAGTTATGACATGAGAAACATTGGCCATTAAAGAAATTCCCGCGATTATCAAATCTATTGACCATGTGATTGTAGTTTCCATTGACATTCATTCTTGAAGAAAATTTGGATTGATTTACCTGGGGTTGGTTGTGGCTTTTGTTCATCCTTGAATTGGATTGACCCCGATTTACCTGATGATCTGCTTTATGCCTTTGCTGACGATTGTCAATCTGTTCACTTCTGCTTGCTGCTTCAAGATAACTTTTGGAGGTGGATGGCTTCTGTGCTTGAGATGCTTCTTCCGTATATCCAAGACCTATTTTTATTAGAGGAGAACAGTGCACTTTGATAATTTCATCTAAAGTTTCAGATCCTTTAGCAAGTCTGAGATTTAGAGCTTTTGTTTTCTCAATATCTTTTCTAAGTCCCACAGTTTCACATTCTAACTTTTCATTGTTTTTTTCTCTTTCAACAAGTTGGAATGTCAAAGTATCTATGATCATACTCTTTTCTTCTAAGCAGATTTTAAGTTTAGAAATTTCATCATAAAGATCATCTTCATTTATAGCATCCAAGAAATCATCATCTTCAAAAACCATTAAAAGTCTATAATCATTACCATGTTCATCTTCATCACTATTTGAAAACCCATTGTTGTCTTCATGCGTATAATAGCTCTTTTTGCTTACATTCTGTTTTTTGTTCCATTTAACTGGTTCCTTACCTTTATCAAGCTTATCTTTATGAGGACATTTGGCTGCATAGTGACCGACTCTTCCACAAGCAAAGCATTTGAAAGGTAGCTTACCTCTGAATCTTCCAAAACCCCTTTGAAGGTTTTTGACAAAGTTTGATTCTTCCTCTCCTTCTGATGTATATCCTGACTCATTGTATTCTCCTTTGAATGTGGCTTCTCTCATGTCTGATGGACCTCCTTTTCTCATTTCGAAAGCAATTAGGATTCTGTGCAGCTGTGACATGGTAATACTCTAAAGATTTTGCTTTTCTTCTATGGCAGAAACCTTTGATTCAAACTTAGAGGACAAAGATCTTAGAACCTTTTCAACTAAAGTGACTTCTTTTATCTCTTCACCCAAGTTTTTCATACGATTAACAATCTATCTATACGTAAGAAATAATTAGCCACACTTTCATCATTTTGCATTCTGAGAGTTTCATATTGAATTCTGAGAGATTGTAGTTTTGCACGTTTTACCTGATCGTCTCCTTCATAGCTTAGAACGACCTTGTCCCATATTTCTTTGGCGGTCTTGAGCTGCATAACCTTGATGAGTTCTGATTGAGATAGACTTCCCAATAGAGTATTGACAACTTTTTCATTTGTTTCATACTGCTTTTTACCAACCGTATCTGTAGGAGTTGCTGATGGAAATGTGTATCCTCCTTCCACGATATCCCAAACTTCTGTACCAAGAGATTGAAGATAGGTTGTGATTCTTACCTTCCACTAGATGAAGTTGCTCCCATCAAAGATTGGTGGTCTGATAGATGCCTCCTTTTCATAGTTGCTCATGATGATAGATCTTCCTTCAAGCGATCAAGCTTCTTCTGAAGGACCTGCTCTGATACCGATTGTTGGAAATAACACTAAGAGGGGGGGGTGAATCAGTATTATCAAGTCAATTATTTTTAATTTCACAATCAGATTTGTATACACTACTTCAGTTAGTGAAAACTGCGTATATACACAACTGCAATTAAGGAAACTAGCGTATAACTTGCAGACTTATAGTTTAATTTATTCTTCAAATGTTGATCATTAATCTGTGTATCAGAACCATATAAACAGTAGCCAAGAACAGTAAAATAGAGCAGACAGTCACACACAAGAGCACAAGATATAAGGTGGAAACCCAATGTGGGTGAAAACCACCTGCTGCAATTTGTCTCTATCTTCTTTCAATTAGAAACTTCTTTTTACAATGTTTCTGTATTGGTGCAGTCTTATACCAGTACGCAAGCTTCTACCTACAGAAGGATACAACCTTCTCTCATTCTCCAAACTCTCCTGGAAGGGAGCTACAACCCCCTTAGCTCTTGTCCTAGCTGATGTACTAGTACGTAGGTGCTGACCTACAGAAGGCTACAACCTTCTCTTTTCTTCCAGGGACCACATTTCATAAATTTTCAGACTGGATCCATCAAAATATATCTGCATCAATCAATCTCCCTTGCACTAACCAAAACTGAATCAAACAATCACTTCTCTGAATCTTGTAACCAGAATACAGTAACAGTAACCAGAAACCAATCCTGAACCCAGAATACTGCAGCAACAAACAGAAGTAGCTAAACCATATTTTAAGAGATGTACGCTACTTCAATATGTAGAACCTATGTGCATACATTGTTATATTAGGGCAAACCTGTATACGTGATTTTCAATTACCGAACCAGCGTGTATATGCGCCTTTGCTTTTCTGAACCTACGTACAGATCTATAAAAGATAATTTACCGTTTTCAACTATTCAGACATCAGTTATACCCAGATTATCAGATATATAGATCAAGTCATGCGCCAAATATAACATATCAAAATCACACAAAGATACTTCTCTTTAAGCCTTAAGATCTTGACCCATCAATAGAACTTATCCTTCTCCTTGCTCTCAGGTTCCTCCTTGATTCAGATCCAGCTATGCACCATAACCCAATGACCAATATTCTAGATCTTGTTCTTCATAATATATTCAATCCTTGAGTGCCTTTGCCTAATGATCTCCTTCCCCTTTTATAGTCTGAGGCCTTACTAAATACCATGATCCAAAAACCATTTAGAACTAATACCTAGGTTCAATACTTTGGATGAGATACCATGGTCCAAAACCATAGGTCCGAAAACCAAGGACCAAAAACCAAGTTTTCCCACATGTACGCGCTTTTCCTTGCATGAAAGTGCGTGCATACGTATACGCGAATTTTGATCGTCTATTCCACGTGAATACATGAATTCGTTAATAGGAACTTACGAATACTTTCTTTTTCTTTATTCTAAGAGCCTGTGAGCCTGAACTGTCATCTGAGTGATTTGCCGAGTGTGTTGCCATCAAGGACAATATTTGTACCATAGTGCCAAACCTGTGTCATAATGCCAACAGATCTAAAAGATGATGCAAGGATGAATGCAGATATGGTTAAGTGTAGATGTATGCATGTGAATAAGTGCAACAATCGATTAAACGGAAGCAACATGAAGCATGTGAAGGGAGTCGCCGCAACAGTGACTGTTGGTGCAAAACTGGAAAATTCATGCGACACTTGATAAAGGCAATCTATAACTTGGAACAACACTTCCACAATTTAAAACACCAGCGATCATTCAATAAAATGAGTGAAACAACACTCTCACAAGCTAAACAGGCAAAAGCGTTAGAAAAAGCAGCAAAAGGTGATAAAAGAAAAACTTACCCCGAAAAGCGATGGCAATGCTCTAAAGCTCCTTGATCTCCCAGGGAAGCTAGAGCTTTATGATTAAATGCATAAGTGAGCTCTAAAGGTGTCCATTACATAGATTTGAGAAAATGGAGTTCATGACGGGTATGCTTGAGATCAAGGACAACAATGACACTTAGCAAAAAGTTCTGAAGAAAATGTGTCATCCTCGAGAAACTAATAACAGATCCCTACTTCCCATGGATGCTTTTCCTTTTAGCTTCTTGCTTTTCAGGAAGGGTTGCCATGCACGCATGGAGAAATTGCACAGTTTTGGAGGGAATTGGGCATTTTACCGGCATATGCATCAAACAACAACTGAAGGAATGCTTATGCGCAATTCCTAGGTTGAGTGGCTCTGGATGCCTCTAATGCTCTACATAGTTTCCTAGTTGAAGACAAGCTATCAGCTGGGTTTGCACAGTTTTAGAGCCTAAGCTCACTATCAGGATGTTCTGCACAATTTTGGAGAGGAAGGATGACTGTCGGGCTGCTCTGTATAATTATTGAGAGCAAGGCAGGCTGCTGGGTTGCTCTGCAAAATTCTTAAGAGCAAGGTAGGCTACTAGGCTGCTCTGCACACTTCCTAAGAGCAAGGAAGGTTGCCCTCTAGGATTTCCAAGTTTGTCAAGACAACACAAGATCTGGATGCAAACCAAGTCACGAGGGGTCAACTTGTGGTTAGTCAACAAAGCAAGTAAGTGAACACATGCCGCAAATTGAAAGATAAACTTAAATGAAAACACAAGTAACTGAGCAGTGCAAGACAAGTTGATAAGATTTTGAGTAGGGAGCCTCCAAAACAAAGAGAAGGAAAAATTTTCGAGGGTGGTTATAGCCATTATAACATTGGCGACACATTGGTAGAAATCCAACTCTCTGTATGGATCTCGTGTAAAGCGAGTCTAACTCCTCTAGAAGTATTGTTCGATTCTTTGATTGTCGTGGCTTCTTCACTAGCTTGAATTAAAGATATAATCTCTTCCACTCTCTTGATCGGTCAACACATATACCAAGCCAAGTCAACTGAGTTGTTTCGATTGGGGATGAGGTGTATATTGATGCACAAGTAATATAACTGTCAAAGTTTTAGTTTCATCTCTGGTGTTTCTCTGTTGCCAGCAGGTCTAAACAGTACTCTGGAGGAGTCACGTAGGAACACAAGCATCGCTCTGCTGCTAGTGAGCCTAGTTAGTACCCCGACGAAGTTACGTGCATTGCCTCTCTACACAGGAAGCCTTTCTCTTCTTTCGCCTTTATTTATTTTTCATTTTTCATTTTCCATTTTCAGAGAAATGTGCATAGGAACTTATTTATGTTCATGAGGTTGAAGAGGGATCCTGACTTATTGAAAGCAGAAGTGGTTGTCCCTTCAGAGAAATATGTTATATATACCTCTGACATACTTGTTAACGTTTTCCCCCTCACCTTACTCTACTTGACTAAGCTGACAAGGGTTAATCGATTTATAGAGAAATCAATTAGAGTAGGCAGTGCTAGTTAAAATTGCAAGCATTGTGTTTTCACCAAGACTCACTCTAAACAAAATCTATTTCCCATCAGGGTATCATTGACTAAAAACAATAATCTCTTCATAAAGAGAGAGGACAATAGATAACCAATTGTTGATAGTTGTACAAGTCCTCTTGTACTTCACCCTGCTTGTCTCAAGAGCCAAACACGGTTTCATGTGAAGCTAAACCTACGGGTGCGTAACAAGCAAACAAACCAACAAGCAAAGGACAGAGGTAAAGGAAATAAAAACACATAAGCAAAGAAAAGCAAACAAGAAATAAAAGAAAACACTACTCCTACTCCTATGCTAAACAATGCATGGGCATACTCATGTTAAGTGATATTTCCAATGAAGCCACCAGTGCATTGGTTGGCCCATGTTGGTGAAAGCATGGTTGATAAGAAAGATATACAATTAAACCAGCACACAAGAAAGATAAGACAGTGAAAACCAACACGCTCGAAGTCTAAATGCATCCATAGAAAAGAAAAGAGTAAACACGCAAGACAAACATTTTTCACACGTGCCATGGTGTTGCAACACACTGTGCGTAGATGATGAGCATGTACACCCTTTTGACCGTGAAAAATGAGCAAACATGAAAAAGGAAGATAAAGTTCACTTAGCAAGAGTACTCGTTGTGTATGATTCCTCCAATGCATGGGTGATAGGATCATGTGATTGAGGTGGAGGAAGTTAAATATGTAAACTAGATTGATCTTCAATGCAAACAAGAGAGTGATGAGGAGCCTGGGGTGTTTCAACATATTTCTGATCTGAAGCAGAACTGACCTGAAGACAACAAGGACCTGACATAACCATCCGCCCAGGCTGAAGTGCCTCGACGACTTGAGGGGTTTCTACTTCATCATCAGGTAGATCATCAAAGACAAATGGCTTAGAAATATCAACAGCAAATGAATCAACATCGTGATCGAATGAAGGAGTAAATAAATCACGACAACAATGATCATAAAATTTGAGATGTTCATCGACATCCTCATGATTTGATGAATCATACAAAGGGATTGATGAGAAACAGTAATGTTCGCCCTCTAAGTTTCTAGAAGAAAAGATGATAGATTGCATGGATTCAGAAAGAAAGATGTGTCCTTTTCGCAATGCAATGACAAACTGACATCCAATGTGTTCTGTGAATGATCGGAAGTAGAAACACCCGGGGATGGATTTTCACAAGACAAATCGGAAATGACAAAATCGCAAAAGATGTCAGGAAATTGCCAATGGGGCGCGGACGGAAGGAGGTCATCCTTCGTCATGGACTCTTCTTCAAATTCCCACACATACTCATCATAAATGACAACGCAAGTTGGCTGCTCAACGCAAACTCCGTCGACAACATGATCCTCGTGAACAACAAGTGTGGAGTTAGGAACAGGAGAACACAACACAATACAATTTGGAGGATCAACAGAATGAGAGGACGGAGGTTGAGAGAACAAGTTCATGTGAAAACCAACAAGATTGCAAGCCAAATTTGCACATATATCTAAAGTAGGTGGGGTGGGAGGATGTGACAGTTCAATAGATGAGTTCGCAACTCCTCCCACCTTGCACTACATAGCTAGATTTGTTTGATGAGAAACATACAAAGGGTCACTTGTGATAGCAGCCTTGTCCGTCTTGGGTTTGGCAGCTCTCACACTGAGGTATGCTGGGATGGGTTTGAATTATTCTAACATATGAGGATTTTCAGATATGTGAAGAAGATACCGAAATCTTTCATGAAGAAATTTCCAATCAATTTCATATTCTGGGATTTGAAAAGCGAGATTTTGGAAGCGCTTCCAAAATTTCAAAAGGGATTCATCAGGTGCTTTCTGTAATTCCATTTTTTTTTATTGAGTGCTTTACAATCATAATTATAGAAAGCACGAGCCAACTCTTTGATGATCTGATCATAAGAGTGAATGGAGGCTGCGAGCAATGTGATGCACCATTTCAGTGTGTGCCCTCGGAACGTGAATGCGAACAACAAGCAGGCAATGTGATCCTCATGGATTTCATTCCTTTCAAAGAATCCCGTGAAGGCAACTATGTGACTAACCAAAGTTGATCTTCCTTCACCATCATATGTGTTATGACAAGCCATCAAGGAGATCCTTCGATACTTCAAATCACATCCATGAGACAGATATGTCGGAGGATTAACTGTAATGAAGTTATGAAGAATGTGTAGAGATTCAAAAGAGACTTTGAGGACTCAGCTTGTCAACTAGCCCTCGTTCTACCGCCAAAAATGTTGATGGTTCTAGACCCACCAACAAGTTAGGGGATCTCCCCGGTAAGAAGTCCCAACTAGAACCTAGACCATTTGGAGTAGGAGTCCCAACAGTGGGTAGTAAATCTATGCCTTGACTGTAATAGCGCGCAAAGGTAAGTATGATAACTTTGTCAGAAATAAGTGTGTGAACTTGCAACAAGTCAAGTGAGATGCATGGGGGTTATAACACACACATGTGAAAAGGAAGTGTGTCCCTTAGAAGCCTGTAATAGTTCGCAGCCTGAAAGGAACACACGAGCTTAATGACATCACAAGCTGGAAAGCAGAATAGTCCACAATCCAAAGTGACAGGTTAAACCAACAACACGACTTCAACAAGATTCATACAATCATATACAAAACGGTTCATATATAAATGCATAAGTTAAATAACATACATTGCTAAAGAAACCATAATAGTCCAACTACAATAACAATATATGCATGAAGACGTGTTGGCTCTGTTATATATATAAAGTGAAATTTCCATCCATACATATGCCATTGACAACCACTAGCCCCAATAATGGAACATTACAGTCAAAACTGCATGCTCCTCCAAAGAGATGTACTCGCTCTACACTGTGGAGAAGCCAAGGCTCGTCATAATACTCTCCAAGCCTTCTCTAAGCAATGCCTAGCCAAAAGCTTGGCTCCCAAAAGCATTTTCTATGAGTTATGAGGTTCTATTTATAGAAAAGGGTGGGGTGACCCTTGACATTCCCCTTTGTGACTCTTCGTCTACCCTCATGACTCTTTAACTTCTTTACCAAACTCATTACATTACATAGTGACTATTCACATTCCACTAGTGACACTTGGAATTTCACTTACAACACATTTACTAATAACATACATTTTGCACATGTGCCTATGTGAGACAAAATAGGTTTGAGACAACCCAACAAGACAAGACAGTATGACTTTGAGGTTTGGGGAAAGACCAACTCAGCGACACCCACTTGATGCTTCTTGGTCATGTGTTGATGCCAAGCTTCGTGTTGTGTTATGATGTCCTCAAACCGTTTGATGTTGTCTTGATGAAAGCATACTCTTGCCTCCATGGAATCCGAGCATGTGGTCTTGGAACCTGTGTCTGTCTCATCTTGAAGTATCCACTGCACTATCTTGAGTGTGGTTGGTCCACTAATGTACTTTTGCATCTTGTCAGTGCTCAGCTGCAAGTCATCACTGGTGACCTTGCGCATCAACTACTCCATGTACCTATCGACCTCTGACCATACTTGGTTCTCGTGCTTATATTTGTTGAGAGAACCTGCATCTATTCACTCTCTTCCTCAATTGTTGGTTGTTCTGACTTATAAACCTATATGGGTGTTGTTTTCTTTGTCATTGCGCCTTGCCTTTGTTCTTCTTCTCATTTTTGCTTCTCAACTCCTGTTCTTCCTTCGACTCTAGTTCTTATTGTTGTTATCTCAGTTCTGCTACCTGCAAGCTCTGCTCTTCGCTCTATTGTTTGTGTCCTCTACTTCATTTTGCTTCTATTGTCAAAGCTTCTTGCATGAAGATTGAACATTGTTTTGCTCTATAACTTTGTTCTCCCTCTGTTATGTCAAAAACTTCTTCTTTCCATGTTTTTGTATTGGATTGTTGCCTTCTGCCACTGTTGTTGGTCTTGCTACCATGTTAGTGTTGAGCATCTGCATATATTGGCAAGTAAATCGGCGCTTGCTCAACTGCTTCCTTGGTACTGCTTTTAGTGGTCACTCTTGAAACAATTGTCTTTGGTGCTATGGTACAATGGCTGTTGGAGAGAAGTGCTTCGCGAGTGTGGTACTTGTGGAACAGAAAAGGCACTCATGGCAAGCAAACATTAGCTCTTACAAATACAACTTTACATCATGATCAAGCAGAAATCAAGGCATCTGATGAGAGGAATTGCACAATTTTGACTAACAAGGGTGACTGACTGATTGTTGGAAATACGCACTGTGCAGTCCCATTAGTTAGTGTGGAAGTTTGATGACTAAAACTATGCAATATGTAGTTCAGTTTGGGATAGGGCCTAGGAGAGACTGCGCATTGCGCAGTCTCAGTGACCAAGATGGGAGACTGGATCCTAGAACTACACAGTTGGATCCAGCCCAGGACAGGTTAAGTGCAATTCCAGAAGCCAAGGTAGAGGCCTTGAGCTGCCAAATTGCACAGTGCTTGCAAGTGAATGTGAGATCTGGGTAGTGGGAGCCCAAATCTGTCCATGGGGAGCGTGAAAACAAGCATATCTGAAAGATAATGCAAGGATGAGTGCAGATCTCGTTAAGTGTAGATGTATTCATGTGAAATAAGTGCAACAATCGATTAAACTGAAGGAACATGAAGCATGTGAAGGGAGTTTCCGCAACAGTGACTATTGGTGCAAAATAGGAAAACTCATGTGACACTTGAGAAAGGCAATCTATAACTTGGAATAACACTTCCACAAGTTAAAAAACCAGTGTTTGTTCAAAAAACGAGTGAAACAACACTCTCAGAAGTTAAACACACAAAAGCAATAGAAAAAGCAGCAAAAGGTGATAAAAGCAAAACTCACCCTGAAAAGCGATGACAACACTCTGAAGGCTCCTTGATCTCCCAGGGAAGTTAGAGCTTGATGATCGAATGCATAAGTGAGCTCTAGAGGTGTCCATTACATAGATTTGAGAAAATGGAGTTCATGACGCATATGCTTGAGATCAAGGACAACAATGACACTTAGCAAAAACTTCTAAAGATGGCAATGTGTCACCGTTGGGAAACTAATAATAGATCCCTACTTCCTAGGGATGCTTTTCCTTTTAGCTTCTTACTTTTCAGTAAAGGCGGCCATGCACACATGGAGAAATTTCACAGTTCTAGAGGGAACCGAGTAACTTATTGGCATATGCATCGAACAACGACTGAAGGAATGCTTCTATGCAATTCCTGGGTTGAGTGGCTCTCGCTACCTCTCATGCTCTGCACAGTTTCCCAATTGAAGACAAGTTGTCAACTGAGTCTGTGTATTTTTAGAGCATAAGCTCACTGTCAGTATGTTTTGCATAATTTTGGAGAGCAAGGCTGATTGTCGAGTTGCTCTGCGCAATTATTGAGAGCAAGGCAGGTTGCTCTACGCAATTCTTGAGAGCAAGGTAGGTTGTTGGGCTGCTCTGCACATTTCCTGAGAGAAAGGCAGGCTTCCCTCTAGGACTGTGCAGTTTGTCAAGACAACGCAAGAACCAGATGTAAAACAAGTCGCGAGGGGTCAGCTTGTGGTTATTCAGCGAAGCAAGTGAGCGAACAGAAGCTGCAAATTGAAAGAGAAACTTAAATGAAAATACAAGTACCTGAGCAGTGCAAGACAAGCTGCTAATATTTTGAGGAGGGAGGCTCCAAAAAAAGGTGAAGGAAAAATTTTGAAGGGTGGTTGTAACCGCTACAACACAGTGTTACTCTGGTCTAGTTTATTTTGAGCGGCCTCTTGCAGTATTAGCTTGATGTCTTCTCTTCCAGGCATTGTGAGTCATGGGGTTAGAGTTAGTTTTTGATATGTTGGTGGTTTTGGCTTATCTTTGGATGAAATGGTTTTACTTTCTGTTGAAGCATCCATTCGTATGAAGGAGCATTGTGGAACATCGGAAACTTGTATGTGGCCTTAATTTAATGGACGTAGCTATATATCAATGTTGTAGTCGGATTCCAGAGCGTAGATTCTTAATGCTTATTTGATGAAGTTGATGTCTTTGGTTTCTTTTGGTGTTGTGCATTGTTCGTCTTCTTTGCAGATGGGGATATAATGTAAAGTTAATGCGGGTATCTGGACAACTCTGTGTCTTTTTAATTCTCGGTGGCATATGTATTCTCGAGTGTGTAGAACTGTGATGGATTTAACTTGCCTAGACTCATGGATTTTTTATCCAACACTTAAAGGTCATTGTAATAGTCGATTGTGTTGTTTGGGTCCTGTTGTGTATTTGATAAGGGGGTCCGTATGATTATAAACATATCTATATTTATCATTACTCAATTTTTTGATATAGAATACAAAATACTTATATTAAAAAAAAAAAAACAAAAAAAAAAAAACAAAAACAAAACAAACAAAACAAAACACTATTATATTTATAATCAATATTTTATATTAATAATTATCTAAATATCACTTCTTCTTTTTTTAGCAAAGTGGGTTACTGGATTTCTATTCCAAAAAAGAAAGAAAGGAGGGAGACATGCTCCCATTACATCAAGCCAAAATGGAAGAAGGCATCCTGGAAGAGAAACAAAGGGCTAACAATCCTTATCTTCCAAGCTCTTCCCCTTTTGTTTCTAAGATTACTAATTGCACTATCCTTATAAATACTTACATACTGATTCAAAAACAATTTACACCTACATAACATAAAGAACTAGTAGCGGAAAGACTTAACAATATTGAGATGAAAGAGGCATTTTCAATTAATTTTTGTTGATTGAGAGTTCCTGATGGGGTTGATGCCAATTCTTGCTGCTCTGAACTTGGAGTTTTCTCTGATCTGATTAATAAGTAAACTCTTCAGATAATTGATCGTTTCCTCCAAATGCCTGCATTTGTGTTTTAGTGCACACATTTATTTTCTCTGCTCTTCCATTTGCCTCTTTAGAAAAGATTTCTCATATTTTGCTTCAAATTTGTAGTCTTTGATCGTTTCTCTGACCTGATCAATCATGAATTTGTTTGCTCGACAAACTCGCAGTTTTCGCACTTTGGAACATTTTCCAGCAGATTCCAATCCAAATTTCTTGGAAGACCCACTAGACCCACGGTTGGCGAAAGGAAGACTGGGCACCAAAATCATAAGCAGCAAGAGCTGCACGAAAGATGAAGAACCTAGGAGGCAGGGACCACCAGAGCTGAACAGTGGCAGGGAAAACAAGAGTTGCGTGGAGGTAGGGGCAACAGGAGCTGCGAGGAGGCGGAAGCACCAGAGTTGTATGAAGGCAAAAAGGATGAAGTCGGCTTCAGAGCTGTGTGAAGGCAAAAAGGATAAAGTCGCCTCTAGAGCTACTCGAAGGAAAAAAGGATGAAGTCGCCTCTAGAGCTGCACGAAGGCAAGGGCCACTAGAGCAACGCGAAGTTAATTGGACCAGGAAAATAACCACCAGAGTTGCACGAAGTAAAGAGGCAAGGCAAAATAAGAGCAGTTGAACTTAATACCCAAAGGGGCACAATGACGAATACTTGAAAAAACATGACTACTATTGAGATTGAGGGGAAGGAAAACGAAGGGAAAAAATGGCACAGATAAAATATGATGAACGGAGGGGGAGAATATATAGTTGTGCAACTTTCCACCTCAGGGAAGAGAACAAATGCTTTTCACAGGAATCTTGAGTAGCTGTCAAACGCTTGATGGCCGAATATTGACTATCATGTCTGACATTAGGGATTTTTTTGGATTTCCTAATCTTCTGATATCTATTCATTTGAGCTAGAGTGATTGTTGCCCAGCTGGATTTTCTCTCTTTGATTGCTATTCTTTGCATATTGTGGCGAGAGTTCCTATGGAATTGGCTTCTGAGCAATCGCATTATCAATTCTTGATTCTCCCATAGGACGGTTAACAGCCTAATTCGCCTGCATGTTGATAGTACAATTATTTTCTCTAAGAATATGCTTGAAGGTGACTTCACCTAGAAACAACAAGTTTTTTCCACCCTTTTTGTTATTTGGCTCAGATCCTTGTTCTTGGGGCTTGTTTTTTCCAGCATCAATTGGATTATTATTGAAGAGTCCCCCATTATGACCGGATTATTCATACTTCGCAGCCTTAATATTTTTGTTCCCAAGAGGAGGCCATATGCTTCTTCCCTGTTGTTGGATAGTTCTCCTGATCGCCATTCATAAGTAATATGATTTTTCCCTCCTGGGTCAAACAATATACCTCCCACTCCAGCCTTACTTGGATTGGACTTTGAAGCACCATCAAACACTAAGTAGGGCCTATTTAATTTTTTTGTCCATGTTTTGAACTCCTCTTGTTTAATTCTTATTTTCTAGCTCTGCATATTATTAGGAGATTTGTTCATGTGTTTTTTTTGTTGCTTGCTCATTGTGAATTCAACCCAGACTCTTTCCTCATGTTGTAGATGTTTGACATCTATTGCTTTAACTCCTTTAGAGTTGATGAACTCAGAAAACATGCTCCAAGTTTTGGACAAGACTGTTCGGGTATTTGGAGTGCGATCTTTAAAGATCCTCTGATTTCTTGCTATCCAAATTTGCTAACACAAAAATGAGGGCAAGCTCAACCAATATCTTTTTACTTTTTCTTTGTTTTTGAAGTAATATGGATATTTTTTCCCCAGGTTGACAGAAGTTCATGAAAAGGTAGCAATTGTTGAATGCTTACCTCCAATGGACTAACAAGCCCTTTCCAGCAGTCCCTGACAAAGGGACATTTCACAAAAAGATGTTGTATATTTTCTTCACTTCCTTGACACATAGCACAACGCGATGGGCCTTCATATCCTTTCTTTTTAAGATTATCAGTGGTCAATATTTTTCCTTTGAGCAGCATCCACGTGAAAACTTTGATTTTTGGCAGTGTTTCGGTTTTCCATTTCTCCCTCTAGTAGTCCCAGTCTCGATTTCCATGCTGATGTAAAGTAGCATAACCAGATTTGAATGAAAAAGATCCTCCATCAGGATCCCATCGAAGGGAATCTTTTGAATCTATACTTAATGGAGCAGCCCCCTTAAGATGTGAGATTAGGGACTTCCACTGAGGGACAAGGCCATGAGGGAGGTTGGGGATCCTCTAGTCTCCCCGTTATCCATCTCTCCAAAGAGATATATTGTCCAGAGTAGTGATTCTTTTTGTCTTCATCCATCTTCTCAAATCCTGAAGATTATCTTGGCAGACTATGGGCTGATTTCCCATTATTTTGTCCTTCCATATTTTTATGGATTTGACATTACCAGGGATCTTAGAAAAGTTTTCTTTGATAAGGGAAATGGTTTTTTAATCAGATTCTAGACCTGGGAGCAAGGCCTGATTGGATATCCTTTTCTCAATAAGAGGATTCTATTGTGGTTCATGTATTTTGCTTCCATCGGCTCTTCTCTCATGTTATAAATCTCCATGTTATTTTTGCTCATAGAGCCAAGTTCATTATTCCTCGTAGTCTTATTTCCAACCCACCTTTCTCATATGGATGAGTTACTTCATCCCATTTCACAAGGTTGTTCTTCTTTATCTCAACTTTACCTCCTTACCATAAGAACCCCCTGATTACTAGCTCAATCTGTTTGTGTATACTTGCCGGGGCTAGTATTGCATCACTGACAGATTGGGAGAGCTGTAAGAGGGGCCTTTATTAGAACCACCCTTCCTGCCATATTGAGTCAGATCTGATGAAAAGAGATTTGGGTATAAGCCAGAATCCCCTTTCTTAACCAATTCTTAGCCCTCTAGGCGTTAAGCCTTATATAATCATGGACTTAAAATCTTGCGTTAATGACTTATTTAGCCTTTATACTTATCGGAAGCCACCAACCATATATGATATATGATATGCATGACAAATTTTATGACAAACTTATGAATGAACTGCAATTATATAACCCATGTAAGATATGGAGATGCGCACAGCAGGTTTAAATACACACAAGAATTCCCACGACAATCTAGAACATGCGCACAACAAGTTTAATCCATATAATATGCACATAACCACGAAGTTTATGCACACAGGTCCTCGGTCTTTCCAGGAATTTATGCAACTATACTAAATCGATCAAAGTAATTAACTGCGCTGTTCATATAAACAATCCACGACGATTATATGCAGTTTGAATATTAATATTTCATGCCTGGACCCGGTCTCTAACCTCCTGAGGAATACACATTCCTAACTTTTAACAGCGCATACACATCCCCACTTCTTAATGGCGTAGTCTCTCTCCTTTCATATGATGGCGTCGGCTTCATAACGTTTTTGGAACCTTATATTCAACCAACAGCGGACCTCTTAACTCTGTATTTGATTAATAAGAATCATGAACAGCCACGCATATGCAGCGTTAAGGTTTGATATTTCTTTAACTGGAATTTGCGCCAGCTTGAACCTATATTGCCACCTTCCCTAAGCCGCATTAACACACAGATATGTATATATATATTGCATAAAATTCAATCAAAACACATATTAACACAGACACGCCATTAACACAACACACATATACTATAATATGAATAACACAGCACGGTTA
Organism: Pinus taeda; assembly: GCA_000404065.3. Taxonomy (NCBI): domain Eukaryota; kingdom Viridiplantae; phylum Streptophyta; class Pinopsida; order Pinales; family Pinaceae; genus Pinus; species Pinus taeda. Next base: position 7,942 of record APFE030495132.1, on the reverse strand, counting down.
CAGGTAAGGCATTTCAGCCTTAGAATAGAGATCACGCTCGACTACATTTTTTCATTCACAATTTTCCTCACAAAATAAGATACCTCACACTCTATCACACTATACATTTATAAGATACATTGGAAGGATCGATCAGATCTTCTCCTAGTTTTTTTACAATGAAAGCTCTCCAAAAGCATGCATGGTTGTTGTCAATAGCAAGTCCTCTCAAAACATATCCGCTTTAAAGCTACTTTAATTCTACTTTTCTGCTTTAAAACATGCTTTCCTCTGTTCTGATCCTCTGGTCCAAGTTTTCTTGCTTTGTTGCTAGTTTCTCCTGCATCAGACTCCCGAGGCACAAAAATTTATGACCTCCTGGTCATATGCTTCTCCTGGTCTTTAGCACTTTTATCCACTGCATTCCTTCACTATAATTGTGAGCTGCAACCAACCTCTACAGTAACAGCCTCCTCTATTACACGATACCTCACCAAGCCCTCCGCACTTGGTCTTTTGGCATCTTTCTCTAGATTGCTGCAAATCTTCTTACCTTCTGCTACCGCCATCTGCACAATCACAAGACCATAAACTCTCTACAACTGTACCTCTTTACGCTTCTGCTAGCATTCTTCTTTGTTCTCTCAGGAATCCTTTCCCTGCTCTGATACCACCTAATGAAAAGAGATTTAGGTATACGCCAGAATCCCCTTCCTTAACCAATTCTTAGCCCTCTAGGCGTTAAGCCTTATATAATCATGGACTTAAAATCCCGTGTTAATGACTTATTTAGCCTTTATATTTATCGGAAGCGACCAACCATATATGATATATGATATGCACGACAAATTTTATGACAAACTTATGAATGAACTGCAACTATATAACCCATGTAAGATATGGAGATGCGCACAACAAGTTTAAATACACACAAGAATTCCCACGGCAATCTAGAGCATGCGCACAACAAGTTTAATCCACATAACATTTCTCCATGGAAAATATATAATATACGCACATCCACGAGGTTATACACACAGGTCCTCGTTCTTTCCAGGAATTTATGCAACTGTACTAAATCGATCAAAGTAATTAACTGCGCTGTTCATATAAACAATCCACGGTGATTATATGCAGTTTGAATAGTAATATTTCACGCCTGGACCCGGTCTCTAACCGCCTGAGGAATACACATTCCTAACTTTTAACAACGCATACACATCCCCACTTCTTAATGGCGTAGTCTCTCTCCTTTCATATGATGGCGCCAGCTTCATAACGTTTTTGGAACCTTATATTCAACCAACATCGGACCTCTTAGCTCTGTATTTGATTAATAAGAATCATGAACAGCCACGCATATGCAGCGTTAAGGTTTGATATTTCTTTAACTGGAATTTGCGCCAGCTTGAACCTATATTTCCACCTTCCCTAAGCCGCATTAACACAGATATTTATATATATTGCATAAAATTCAATCAAAACACATATTAACACATACACACCATTAACACAACACACATATACTATAATATGAATAACACAACACGGTTACAGGTAAGGCATTTCAGCCTTAGAATAGAGCTCACGCTCGACTACATTTTTTCACTCACAATTTTCCTCACAAAATAAGATACCTCACACTCTATCACACTATACATTTATAAGATACATTGGAAGGATCGATCAGATCTTCTCCTAGTTTTTTCTTACAATGAAAGCTCTCCAAGAGCGTGCATGGCTATTTTCAATAGCAAGTCCTCTCAAAACATATCTGCTTTAAAGCTACTTTAATTCTGCTTTTCTGCTTTAAAACAGGCTTTCCTCTGTTCTGATCCTCTGGTCCAAGTTTGCTTGCTTTGTTGCTAGTTGCTCTTGCATCAAGATCATGCCCCAATTCTGCACTTTTAGTTTCATTTTCTCAATGTACTTATTCCATATGTCAGTCTTCAAATTTTCTTTTCAGATCGGGTGTCCAAGATATTGGAAGTGGCTCCACTTTTCTTGTATTGGGATTTCCAAAATTTTTGATATTTTTTGGAGAGTGTGAGATGGAGTATTGCATTCAAATATTCTACATTTCTGATTATTTAGAAACCCTCTAGAGTCTTCCAAAAAACTATTTAGAACCTTTTTTATTCTTCTTGTCATTATGTAGGAGGCCCCTCGCATAATCAAAGTGTCATATGCAAATAGGGAGTGGTTTATGCTTTTTACTTCAGGAGAGATTGAGAATCCTGTGATAGTCCTATCTTGTCTGCATTTCTCAAGAATTCTGCTCAGTGAGTTTGCCATTATAATATATAAGAAAGGTGAGAGAGGACAGCCTTGGCGAAGCCCCCTTGAAATCTGAAAATATTCACTTGGTCTTCCATTGACCAATGGTGCAATCCAAGGACCCACAATACATGCTTTTATTATATCTATTACCTTTTTTGAGAAACCAAATATTTGTAGGACAACCGCGAGAAAACCCAGGTTGACCCTATCAAATGCATTAGCCATGTCAATCTTGACAATCATTCCTTTTCTTTTTCATTAGGCTAGAGTGCAAAGCTTCCTGCACTATTAGAATGTTATCCAGAATTTGTCTTTTTGGGACAAATCCTCCTTGGTTTTCTGATATTATTTCTGGAAGCAATACTTTTATTCTGTTTGCCAGGATTTTTGTTGTGATTTTGTAGGAGGATTTACATAGAGAAATGGATCTGAATCTACTAAAGGATTTAGAATTTGACTCTCTTGGAACAAGGGCAAGGAAGGAAGAGTTTGTGAATCCTCCAACCTTGAACCTCTCGAAAACATTTATGATCATTCTTATCAAACATTTTTTAATAATGATCCAGTTGTTTTTATAGAAGGAAATAGGGAATCCATCCGAGCTAGGAGCTTTATCTGGATGCAGATCCCAAACAACATTTGCAACTTCCTTTTCTTCAACTATTCTTGTGATCTCATTGTTTTCTGCTTCACTGACTTTCCTGGGTATATGCTGAAGGTATTCTTTATACTCGTTATTTGATGCTCGAGATGATAATAGGTTTTTATAGTATCTGTAATCCTCGTTCTTTATTTCCTCTTGACCTTTGAATTCTTTGCCTTCATTATCTTTAATGTTGTCTATTTGATTTTGATTTCTTCTGATCCTGGTCACATTATGGAAGAAAGTTGTGTTCTTGTCTCCTACTTTGAGCCATAGGCTTCGCAATTTTAGCCGCCACTCTTCTTCTTTCTTTTTGTTTTGTCTATACATCTCCCAATATGTTTGTTTTTCCTGTCATATACTCTCTTGCGACTCCTCTTGCTTCTCTTTTTCCACTTCGATTCTTTCAATTTTTTCTGCTATTTCTAGCTTTCTTTTTTGTGTTTCTAGTTGGTTAATCCTTTCCCAATGTTTTAGCTCTCTCCTTAGGGAATTTAGTTTATTTTCCCAAACATAGCTAGGAGACCCAATAATTGGTGTTGTCCATATATCAACAATGATTTTTTTGACTTCTTCTATGTCGTTCCAAGTGGAGTTGAATCTGAAAGCAACTGGGCCAAGATTTTCTAACTTCCCAAGGGTGAGATCCACCGGTTTGTGATTTGATGATATATTGTGGACGATTTTGGATTTTATCTCATTGAATGCATTGGCAACTTTGTCTTGTATTAGAAATCTATCCAACCTTTGCTTTATGTTATCTTTCCCAATTCTTTTGTTGCTCCATGTGTACTTTCCATTGCTAGGAGGCATGTCCATTAATTTGCATGCTTCAATAATAGATTCTAACATTTCCCTATGAGGATCAACATTGTATTTTCCCCTGAATTTCTCCTCTGCGCTCAATACGAGATTGAGATCTCCTACGACTATGCCTCTATTTTGGTCCTACATAAGATAATTTTTTAAGGTGGACCAACAAACTTCCTTATCCCTGTAATGGTTTGGGGCATAAATATTTATAATGCAGTACTTCACTTTTGTTTTTTTGTTTTCCAATTCTGTTTTTTTATCCAGTGCAACTCTTTTTTGTTGTTGAATGAGCTCCAAATTTTCGGTTTTCCATAGTGTGCATATTCCTCCTGAGGCTCTGATCGCTGGAATTGAAGTTCCTTGATAATTTTTAGTTTTTTGTATCATTGTTTCCATTTCCTTTTCATTTGTCTTTGTCTCGTGAATCATAGGGATATTAGGTTTCTATGAAGTTATGGTATCTTTCATTGCCTTGATTTTTGGTATACTTCCCATTCCTTTGCAACTCCAGGAGACTATATTCATTATCACTTGATGTTATGGGTTGAGGGACCTTTCCCTCTATTAGGGTGGGAGATTTTCTCATTTTTTTCCAGGAAAGTGTCCAGAGGTTGTTGGGTGCCCAGAGCCATTTCCTTTGTCGTTGCTTCATCTCTAATTTCTTTGTTCGTTTTTTTGCCTTCCCTTTTAGGGTGGTCAAGAGAGGAGAGGAGCTCTTTGGAGAGGGTATGAGTGATTATTCGATCAAAGGAGGAGGGGATAAGCGAGGGGTTAGAGGGAGATGGGAAGAAGAGGGGGGAGAAGGGGGAGGGAGGGAGATCAGGGTCTACAAGGAGCCAAAGGGAATTAAAGCCAATAGATCTAATAAGGGGGGAGGGATAGAAGATGGAGGGAGAGGGGCAGAGGAGGGAGGGGGGGTCTTTAGATGATATAAGCTTGGAAGGAAAGGATGGGGGGGAGAGGGGTGGGAGGGACGAGGGAGGGAGGAATATTGGAAATAGTAGATGGTTTGGGTTTGGTTGTTGACTTTTTCTTCTTGACTTTATCCCATTGTGGTTCCTGGTTTTCTATTTCTTTTGTTTCCTAATTTTTACTACATCTATTTGTAAAATGACCATATTCATGACATACCTTACATTTGAACAGGATTTCTTCATAGTCTAGCTGTTGAATTTGTACCCGATTATCCACTTTGATCTTGACTGCTTCCGGAAGTCCTTTCCCCATATCTACTTCTACACAAATTTTGGCACAAGCATGCATGTTTTCCTTTGGCTCACTGTTAATATATTTCCCCACAAAACGCCCTATTGCTTTAACAGATTCATCTAGCTAGATGAAGATGGGGGAGCCTCACCCATACTGGCACTGCATTTGGCACATCCATCTCTGGATCGAAGTCTGGAGTCCATCTATTGAGACAAAGCCCTCTTGAATCCATGAAATATGGCATGTTTTTGAAGATCAAATCTTTGTCCTCTTTTGTTTCAAAGTGGAAGGTAAAGAATCCTCTTCCGCAAAATCTGATGGAGTTTTTTTCCCATGATAGATGAGGCCCAATTTATTTCTACACATTTAAGGACCAAACGGGGTGAGGGCCAGAGACTAGGGAGCTGACCCACCAAACCTCGCTCAGAGAGAGATAGAGCTTCGTGACGAGGAAGAGTGGGAGGGGGGATTATTGTTGGGTTGTGTTATATTCTTTCCACGACTAGCCCACGTAGTTAACCGGGGGGTTAGAGGGGGGGCGGAGGCACCCTTCGTTGCACCGATTGTGTAGCCGGGGGGGTCACAGGGGGTTTGAGTTGTACCTGTAACCCCACTTTATGGGGTCCGGGGTAGTGCCCTGGAAAATTTTGGTTTTGGACCCTATGTTAGGTTGGGCGGACCCACCTATGGTTTTGTGCATGATTTTCACACATTTTTTTGGATGCGATGGTTTTTGGTCCATGGTATTGGATGCTTTGGCATGTATAAATATGTATTATAACATTGAAAGGAATATAATGAAAAATCAATCTGGTAGTCCCGGTTTTGGGATCCAGGGGAAAATCTTTGTGTATATGTGTTATGCTCTCGCATTTTTTATTTTCCGTGTTTTAGAATTCGTATGCAGGTAATTTCTTTACGGGGATAAAAGCTAAATTTGGTTTAAGAGTCGTTTTGGCTTCAAGGAGACACCTTTGTTGCTGAGGGGTTTCGCTCGGGCATGTGGTAGACCCTGTTCAGTGGGAGATCTGCGAGATCGATTCTGGTGGTGAAAGAAGATGGCGAGCAGTGGAAAGATAAAGATCGAGAAATTTAATGGTCA
>APFE030495111.1:0-24524 GCA_000404065.3 Pinus taeda | reverse complement strand
GCTCCAAACAATCGGTGGTATTAATTGGGGTGCCCTCAAACGGTAAGCAGCTTTGGAGAAATTGGAGTGATACCACTGAATGATCGATGCGTGGAAAGCGTAGGAGAGAGAAAACCACCGTTGATCACATGTTAATGGTTGAGCAAGTCAACTGTGTGGGATGAGCGAATGGTGTCAGATTTAGAGGCCCCAGATTGGACGGTTGAGATCATGCCTGATGGAGAAAGCAGAATTGGTAGGTGATTAAGCCGTAGTTTGTAAAGATTTGACGTCTAATTTGACTGCCAAGTTGGCTGAAGACTCATTCCACGACGTAATGGAAAAAACCAAACTAACGAAGTGAATTAGCGTAGCTGCATGAGGACATGTGGCCACTCCCTGTGAGTGGATGATGATGCCGAGCTAGGGAACTCCAAGTGCAGTTGTAGAAGGCGATTCGATGGAGGCAGAAGAGGAACTGAACAAACATGGAAACAATTGGCTTAAAGCCATGAACAATTACAGAATACATAGTTAGAGACAGTTGGGGAGAGAGACAGAGGAACCAAAATCCCGTAAGGAGGATGGAACATAGGGTAATAGATAGTGAAGTAAAAGCAGAAGAGGGAAGAGGGTTGAGCTGACCAAAGGCGATGTTAAGCACTAGAGATCTTGAGGGATTCGAGCCATCCAAGAGAGGATCTATCCAGAATTAGCACCACATTTGGCTCTTTCCATTGTAGACCAGAAGGTCATAGAGCTAGTAGGCAAATGAGTCTGCGCACTCCAGTGGCTTGGGGAATCCAAGAACCATCTTGCCAAGAAAATATGTTTTAGGTGCTCATATTGAGCTACTACATTGTAATTCTCTACTTAAAAGAAAATAAAATAAGGCCACCACTGAGGTTGGACTGGAGATGTAGCCCTGGAGAATAGGGTGAACTCCTTATTAATTTCTTTTGTTCTTCTATTTGCTTACTGTATTTCTGTGTTGTCTTTCCATTCAATTGTTTGTGTATTGGGAATCTGATTGCTCTGTTGCTTAAATAACATAGACACGCACCAACATATGAGTCTGTAATACCTTCATTTAATAAATCTTTAACTGAGGTCATGCATAGGGTGATTATCACATCAGTCTGCCCAACCTAACATAGGGTCCAAAGCCAAAATTTTCCGGGGTGCTGCCTCGAACCACATAAAGCGAGGTTACGGGTACACCTCAAACCCCCTGTGACCCCCCCCGCTACACAATCGGCACAACAAAGGGGGCCTCCACCCTCCCTCTAACCCCCTGGTTAACTACGTGGGCTAATGGTGGAAAGAATATAACAAAGCCCAAAAATAAATAGATTTCATCCCTCTAAGAGTGGTTGATGTGGAGTTAAGATGGATATAGGTTGGTTTTTATGATAATGAAGCTATTAAAGAGACTTAGGAAATTATATTATAAAAAGAATCTTAATGTGAATGGTTAAAGCTACATTTAGTCACTTCACAAAATTTAGTAAAAAATACCAATATCTCCATTAATATTGGTTTTTATGATCTAACAAAAAAAAATTGAAAACAATGAAATCTTATCACTCTTTCTGCATCACCCTCATAGGAGAGAGATAGTCTCTTCCCATATTTCCCACCATTTTTCAAATGTTCTCAATATGATATCTTCGTGAAAAAGTTAAGGTACTGATGTTGGATTAGTTGTTTGAAAAATATGCTGGTTTGTACAACCTTTCATCTACTTTGTTATTCTTAGTTTTTCATAATGATCTATAGTGGTTGGGCCACTACATCATATTGTCCTAAAAGGCAAGGATTGGGCAACAAAAAGGAAATTAATCCACATGCTAAAACGTTGTTAAAAATTCCAAGACGTATGAAGGTAGTGAATTATGGTAGTAAGCAATTTAGATTGGGAGAGATGTAATTAAGTTTTATTATTTAATTGAATATTTCCAATTAAAATAACAGTAAATCTACATTTATATATTTATATATTGATTGGAAGGCTTCTGTTCGGGTAAACAAACTTGATGTGTGTTTTTAATCTCGCAGTTGGAGTCCATGGAATAAGAAAGAATTTTGATTTACATTTTCTCACCCTGATAGGTAAATGTTTGTAGATGAAGATTCCATCTTAGCAACCCTCCCACAAGGAAATTTTGTATATCCTTTTTTTGGTCATTACAAAATCAAGCATTTTCTTTTAAAACTCAACATTGGTTGCATTTAGGAGCAAAGAGTTGTCTCCATGTCTTCTTCACGCAAGAAAGTTGTATGGTCCAATGATCTTGCCATATGATTTTTGATAGCTAGCTTGCGGTACAAGGGTATCTTTGATGATGAAGTAGTAGTAGTAGCTTCGTGGTGGGGAATATTTGGAAAGTTAAATCTTCAATGAAATCCATGATTTTTATGTGGTTTTCCCTAACGAATAATGTTTTGACGTGAGAGATTCTACAAAATAGGGCAAGGTAGGGTCCTGGAATTTGTACTCTATGCAAATGTGAAGAGGAAACAATATACCACGTGTTGGTGTTCATTTGTATTTTTCTCACAAGGTATGGGGTGTAATTATCCCCTCATTTGAGGATAGGGTACTTGGGAGGAGGCTTCCATGTTGGACTATTTGATGATAGAGCACTCAAATAACATAGATAATTGCCCCTGATTGCCTCTAGATCCATTTGGAGAGGAAAGAAGGAATAACAATTTTGTAGACAAGGAGATCCCTCCTTTTTAGGTACATCATCAAATAGAATAACTATATGAAGGCATAAAAATGACTCCAAAGGTTAAATTTCCAAGATCGGTTGCACTCTAGAGGTTGATAAAACTTATCCATGGCCTTTCTTTGTTGGTGATTTCCAAGGTGATATTCTTGTTATATATATTATCTGTGAATATGTGTGATATTCTTGTATAGTATCTACGATTCGAACCCAAGTCAGTTTCACCTATATGTGTGATATTCTTGTTTTGTATATTATTTGCGATTCAAACCCAAGTCAGCAACATGCAGGAGGAAAATTCGAACTGGTGTTGCTTTTGGTGTCTTTCATGTCTACCTCTGCCAGAGAATTATCCATAATACATCAAGTTTTGGATTCACATGTCTCCCGATATTTGATTATTTTTCACATTTTGAAGTGGGCATAGAGGATAGATTTTGTTTCAAGTGCAAACATATTCTTTGTGGGTCATAGTGGGCAATGGAGTAGTAGGGATGGGCTTGTTGGGTGAATATAATATGAACCCAACTGCAAATTTGATGGCCAAAACTTCACAAATAGTTTTGGGCGTTCCCTGGCAACTAGAAAAGCAGAAAATTAAGAGGTTTGAAACTTTGAGGCCGTGCCCATCATATAAATCCTTTTGTACCACAACAAGCTTAGCAATGGGAAATCCTTTGGAATTCATGCTGGCACAACCTTGCCACTTCCTAGGTGTGCACGGTGTTCACAATTCATGCTATGATTTATTTATTTATGTATTTTTTTTTTTGGTTGAAATTGCTACATGTATAGCTAGCCTATATGACATCCTTGATAATGTTGTCATTTGAAGACCAAGTGAAGAAAGCACAGATAATAGTTGAATATATTTTAACTTGGGCATGTTTAGAAGATCCATTTTTGAATTGCATTGCTGCAAATAAGCTTCTTATCTTCATTTAATGAACTATGTCAAATACCTTGGTTTTATTTATAGTTTTGTTGAGTTAATGGTTAGTGAATAGCTTGATAAAGATGTTGTTCTTGATATGGATTCCCCTTGGATGCTAGCAAATAGAAATTGTAGGCCTCAATCATACAATTAATGCTCTTGTCAAACTATGCCTCAGTTACCAAGGGTAATAAATTTATTGTGATCTCCTTATCTAGTTTGTAAATTACTCTATGCAGAGGGAAAGTGGAGCTTTGAAGATCCTCCTATGAGTGAGCTCGATCTGGAAATGAATGTGATAATTGAGGAAGAAAAGCAGTCACAATTCAATGGCTTGGAACTTATTTCTTATGAAAATTTTACATCTTGGGCGGTTATGGAAGCTGTTAGATCATGTCTAGCAAACAAGTATTCAGAAGGACTCCTTAGTAAGAGGTAAGTTCCTGAACATATAACTTGGAATGTGAAGAATGACACCATCATGATTGTGATTGTGTCTGAGCTGCTTGGCAGTTTCTTCTTGCCACTTGGTATTGTTTTCTTGTTAAAATCAGTTTCTCTTAGCTTTTGGACCTGTACTTTTTAGTTTAAATGTTTGACATGTGTGTAATGGTTTTTGGGTTCAGCATTATAGTGTAGAGACCTGTATTTTTTTCATGAGTATCTATTATCACAATGATGGATACAATTGTTTGACACTTTTCTATATTTATTCACTACTGTGTTGTGTTGGGATTTATGCCATGCATATAATATGCTGGAAATGAATTCATTGACCAAAGTGAGAGGCTTTTCTATTAGAGGTCACTAGAAGCATTCCATATTGACAACAATATATGGGGTGTTAAATTGTTAATTTTCAACCATTACCTTGATCCCCAACTAATGTTTTTGTTTATACAACTCTCCTCCAACCACATCATCACATTATGATGTGTATGGTTCTGAACTACAAAACTCCTTTGATAAGATTATCATTCCTATTTGGGCGTGTAAAATGTGAAAATTGTATTTTGGGTTTGGACTTACCACATCGAGGGAATATGTCTCATGGATTCATGATAGAAAAAAAGTGAGTATATTCTGCATCAATTTACTTTTAATCATTTCCATATCGTCTAGGTGATTCCACAGGTGAGCTCGCTTTTCCAGTCTAATAATAATTAGGAGGGAAATAGTTCCATCATTGATAAATATTGAATCAATATTTTGGGGAAGTGTTCAAAGTGTTAATGGTCTGGTTTTTTTTCTTGGGTCATAGGATTCATTGACTATGAGATGCTTGAGAAGAATGGCACTCTTTTTAGGATCAAGCTTTTCATTTCTAGTGCTAGTGCATATCCTTGAGATATTGATTACCCTCGCATGAGGTAGGTATTGAAGTTGGGTATTTCTAGATCTTATAATGGGCGTCCTTTCAAAAATTTCTCTTTCCAGCAATGTTTATCCTAGAATATTTTATTAATATGTTCTTATAGTATGTAATGTTGGATTTTTTTATGATTTTTAGTACTAAAAAGTTTGTGGTTTGGGAATATTTTCAATACAGTTGGGGAATATTTAATGATGGAAATGGCACACATAAATGGTCTCATCGTTGCTTCTATAATGGTCAGTCCATTTGATTTTTTTGATGTAGTAATAACTACAACACACAAGGTGAGTAGATGACATTAATTTTCTCTGCACTTCACCCTTTTGATTAAAAATATGAGTATATTAAATGGACCTTTTTTGGATCTATCTTAATGTTATATATATGTGTCGTTGCCCCCTTTTAGAAGAAAAGGAATCCCATTAATGTTTAAGAAACGACGAAGAACTAAAACAAATATGCCATTCCCATCATAGGAGGAGTGATTATAGAGTTAAGAGGTGTAGATTTTCCTTTTGATTCTCTTACATGTTCTTTGATTCAGTTTCCTATTTTCATTTTGTTATGTTCTTTCTATTTCTTATCACTACTACATCAAAGCTTTGATGAAATTCATTATGTTCCTTGAATCGTTTGTCAATTGTTTCACTTTTTTCCTTTCATTTTTATCTTTCTCATATTTCTCATTATGAAATATTTTGGATTGGAGGGTTGTGATTTTTAGTCTTTACGAGCTCCTTGAGGAGGCATGATATTATTCAAGAAGGAACCAATATTTGGGGTTAAGCTAGAGACAACTGTAAAAAATGTAGTTTTTCCAGGGTGTTGTGCATTACAAACAACCCCCCATTTCATATTTATTTTTATTTACAAAAACATTAAAATATGAAATGGGTCCCTCTTAAAATAAAGATGATGTCAATAACTCTTACTTTGTAAAAGTCCAATAAATCCAAGAAAAGCAATATCTCTTTAAAACATTGGAAATAAAACAAATATGTATGCGCTAAGCAATCAAAAGGCTCCCCCCGACACGATAAAGCTATCGGCGATATCGGTGATCGGCAATTCTCTTGTGTACCACTATCGCACCCATCGATAAAGCCCCGACCCGATAAAGCTATCGGCGATATCGGCGATCGGCAGGCCCCTTCGTATACCAAGCATTGCTCATAGGCTTTTCCCCGACCCGATATCGGCAATCGGCGATCGGCGGTTTCCCCTGTTGAATCCTTAATGCACATAGGCCTTTCCCCGATCCGATATCGGCGATCGCCGATCGGCAGCACTTAAAGCATTGTTAAAACTACCCTCGCGCCCCTGTCCGATCCGATTAGATAAGGCACAGTTCTCAACGAAAAAACCGTTAAAGTGATTGGAAAGCCTGAGTTAATGACAATTAAGACATAATCATTCCCACTCGGCCGCCAATAAGTCCATTGCATGATTTAAAAGGATCTTTCGGCAAATATTGCACTAATGAGCATTTATAAGGTGGCAGGTCCTATACGGTCTCTTAAATGAATCCATCCCCTCAGATCTGCCTATAGATCGTATCCGCGGTGTTTCAATAAAGACAAATTATATCAACGTTCTTATTTCTATTTTACTATCAGTTGTGAGTTTCATTGTTATCTCAGTATTACGCCAAAACCACCTCTCTGTGCAGAATACAGATTTTGCAAGCAATTCAGGCATAATGGGAAAAAAGCAGAAGAAGGTTGCAAGCGTTATTGATCCACTAGTCGTGCCACAACTAATAGTGAACAGCAAGAAGGGTTTGATATCAGATACAACGTGCACGGGCCTTGCCAGAACAACTTGGCAAGGGACTTATGATTTGCTAGAAGCCGAAAAACCTGAGCAGGTGATTGAAGAAGCTACTGCAGATTCTATCAAAAAATCAGACTGTACTCTCAAGGACTTAGCCGACTCCTTCCTACATAGGATAGCGGCAAGAGAGAAAATGCTTCCATACACCGATGTTATCAAGTGGGCAATTGAAGAAATTCCTATCACAGACAGAACTTTCGTTGCAAACGATGGAAGGATTTTTGGGTCCTTCAAGCCAGAGGATTTGAGGCAAATGTATCATTTGCCTATGCCAAATAAAGTTTACAATAGCGCATTTCTGTAGAAATTCGCAAGTTAGAATGAAATTGAGTCTGAACCTATCAAAGATTGGAGGCAGAATCCAAGTAAGCACAAGCATGAATCTTCTGGTAAGTACTCAGTCGACTCCTTGTGTTCACCTTATTGCTATGCCGCTATAATGATGTGTAGATTATGGGGTCTACATGATTCAGCCATTTTTACTATCGAAATGGTTCCCCTCATGGAAGCGGCAGTCAACAGTTGGATTATGGATTGGGCCACTATCCTTTCGGATAAGCTTGCCCTTGCTATTAGAGAATATAGGAATCAAACCAGAGTCAGTGAGAGGATAATCCCTCCATTCTATTACAGTCCTTATATTTTGGATACCTTGTGTTTTAATTCCGAATTCCCCATTCTCGGTTGGAGATGGACCGCACAGGACCCCTCCCCCATCCATATTTACCATCGAAAGATGTGGAAGTCGTCTTATAAGAATCACTTGTATCATATCTGTAACGGTTTTATGATTCCTATCTATTATGCCATTTTTAATAAGCCCATTCCAAGGATCTCCTACTTAGCCTCTTTTGACCTGCCATCAGTGGGTAGTTGGTTTGGGGAAGAATATTTTACGTATGTTAGGGTTTATGGCAGTCAAGCCAATCCCCATGTCCTTCCCTTGTATGTTCCTGACAAATTATTAGCCCGAGAAATTGCCTACCAACTTTCAGCCAAAAGTACTACACAGACTCTTAGGCTAAGGCAAAAAAGGGGGTGGCCAACTTTTCCTTTCAAATGTGGATTCTTTACCTTGCATGATTTGAAACATGCAGAAAAGGAAGCCATGAAAATTCAAGCCCTAAACCTTCCTATAATACCAAACAGAGCATATGAACCGAAAAAATATGCATACGTCACTCTAGAACATGCCAAATTATCAACATTTGAGCATAAAGAAGATATTTTTGATGATATTTTTATCTCAGCGGAATCAATTGGTCATGCTAAAGAGCTTGCTAGAACAAGGTATAATGACGAAGGGTTATTTGAGTTCAATAAGCTCAGGGAGCAGAGGTTGCAAACTCTGCCCCTGAACTTAATAATGCCAACCCAAGCAGCGTCTTCAAGTGAGCCTGGTCAGCAACGACAGAAAGAACCCCCTGCTACATTGAAAACCAAAACCAATGAGCAGGAGGAACATCAGAAGAAAAACCAAGAAGAAAAGCTAAAGGAAGAGCAGGCAGAACGTTTAAGAAAGGAAGAGGAAGATAGATTGAGAAAGGAACAGGAAGAGATCCAGCAGAAGGAACATGAGCAACAAGAGAAGGAGAAACAGGAACAACTGCTAAAGGAGTCCCAGTCCAAGAAAAATACCACCGATAACAATAAGGGTGCTGTCACAGACCCCGAGCTGCAAAAGGAATGGCAGCATTTTAGTACTATTATCGGTGGAGGTAAGGATTCACAGAATACCGAGACTCCTAAGAGCAGCGGCATACAAAAAGAAGCCTCATCCCAGGCTTTGAACACAGCCACCGGCCCACCCAAATTTATGAACATAGATGTAATTCCGAAAGGTCCCAGCGACCAAATTACTCTCCTGGTAGAAGACATTCCTCCACTAAACGTTTTCTACAGCCCTAAGCATAAAGCAGTAGTAAAGCGATCAAGAAAGAGGCAAAGGATTGATCAACCTTCCCTCTTCCCTGAACAATCACTCACGGGAAATGTAGTTTGGAGGGAGAAACTCGATCCCTCTGATGACCTAACCAAGTTATCACAATATGCAGGAGCTTATTCAGCTGCCACTATGGACAAGGCATCAGAGGTAACAGTTCTCTTAAAGAAGAAGGACCAGGAGATTTTCACTCTTCAAACGGAATTAGCAGATGTCAAACAAAAGGTAATACAAGCTGAGCAGCGATTAGCAGAACACCAACAAGAAACAGTGCGTGCAAGCGAGCAGCTTTTGGAACAGCAGAAAATCAATAGCCAATTGATGCAGTAATGGCAGGAGGAGAAACAGAGGATCACCCAGGCAGCCATCCAGAGACAAAGTGAGTTGATAGAGGCATTGGAGCAGCTAAAAGCGGCAAATGAGCAATCTTTAAAGGCTAAAGATGAACATATTGCTCAAATTACAACACAGTTAGAAGCCACCAAGGGAGATGCGCAAATACAAGAATTTAAAAAAGAGGCAATGATAATCAACAAAGCGCTTGTATCCCAAGTTAAACTCTTGGCGCAATCCCTCTCTCAGGCGGAACCACTCTGTGAGTTAGCTATGACTGTAAGTGAGCAGGTAGAAAAGGTTAGAGAAGAATACAATCAAGCCGAAGAAGATATCTCAAACTATCTTGAATGGCAAGATTCAAAGTCAGGTAAGGAAGCCAATTTGCCTCGGATACTGGAGGTCCATAAAAATATATTGTTTACAGAATGGCAGACACAAATATTAAAGGCAGAAAGGGCAGCATCAAGATGTACATTAACCGCTGGTAATTTGGCTGATCTAGTAAATGATACTCTATATTTATCCAATATTGTTTCCCAATGCACGCCTGGCAAAATTACTACTGCAAATACATTGGAACAAACATGCTACCCTAATTTAGAGGGCAGAGCAAGGTCAATTACCACAGTTAACTCTTTAGACATAGAAGCATATTGGCAGTTTCTAATCAAGCCGCATGAGCAACGATCTGCTCTCAAATGCCTAACTGATGCCGTTCAATGTATGATCCCCGATATCCAAGACTCCACCTACGCTGCCCAGCTCAGTTCCAGGCTCAACAAACCTCCTGAAGTTGAGCCAATGCTCACCATCAATCAACTCAGGTTTAAGGGGAAACAATCGACAGAGTGATTCATCATACAACTCCTCCGATTGCCAGAAAAAATAGCAACAACAATTTATTGACATCAGCTTAGTTAGCTTTTCTGTTTTTGTAGATATTTTAAATTAGCATAATATTTATAGACCCTTTCATGCATTTAGAAAGGGTCGTAAAATTTTGTATAAAACTTAACAGACTGAAGTTTGCACTATTGTGCTTCAGCCTTTATATTTTTTATGAAACTCGACCGCTTGCTTTTACTCTAATGAAGAAATTTCTTGATTCAATTGTGCACTATTGTCATTGATGTAAAGATTGTTTATGCATTGGAGTAGAAGCCATACATAGTGATTCATATCGGGAGTGGCTTACGATTCAAATGGTATTTTTATCCTTTGTTTGAATTCATTCTGTGTATATGATTTTGCTGCGTAATTACTCTTGCTATCATTAATTGTATGCATGCATAATAACAGGAAATCTTGCTCATACCACTATTGGATGTTCAAATGATATGCCTTATTTTTTTTAATCATGTATGCATTGATGGTATGAACCTTTAAAGTTTAGTAGTATCGCTTTAATTACTGTATCTAACTATTTAGGTACAACAATCTTGATTAATTTAATATCTGTGTTTTGAGAATGCAATCATCTATATAATTGTATTTTTATGATATAGAACATCAAAAGCTATGCTTTAGAAGTTCAAATAGATACCCGGGATAGTTTTATTTACTTACATAGCTGTCAATAGTTTTAGTCATTCACTTATCACTACTATTATCTACAAAGTATTCATTCATCCCATTTATTTATTTCTGGGAAACTGGTCCCATTATCCCCAGTCGGAGCCACTACCCCAAACGGAAAAGGAGCTGCACTAAGGTCCGGACTGGGTGGTTTCCCTCAATGTTGGTGCAACGATTTCCGAGGCATAAACACAGGGTTACCGGTCAATTTGAGTTCTCCTTCCTTTCCTCCATCACCCATATTGTTCTCCTACTCACTAATATCATAATATTGGATATATCGATTTTTTGTATCATTTCATTTCTAAAATATACATGAAATAACTTGTGGCTTTCTAGGCAATACCACATAACCATACCATAGGAGGGTTGATTGTTTTTTTAAAACATGATTTAACTACAGAGTTCAATGCTTATCAAGTACAAGTGTATCGCTCTCACATGTCTAAGATTTTGTAAAATTCATGAATGTGAATTATTTTTTGAATGGATTTTGTTTCTTATCTAAGGTAAAATAGTTTTACTATGTTGTAGCAAATTGTCGAGCCCTTGCAAAGAGCCTAATGGATTTGGGTTACAATTTGGTGTTTGGTAGTAGTGAAAATCACCTAGTTCTATTTTATTTGAGGCCCTTGGTAAGGATCCTCTGTTCATATGCTGTGGTACACAACCTACTTGTATATTGATTTTTTTTTTTATTTAGTTGGTTTAATGAAACATGGTATATATTAATGAGATTGGATAGATCATTGACGGTGGAGAAATAGAGGACTTTTTGGATGTTGCTTCTATCACACCGAAAAAGAATTTTGTACCAGGTTACTTGAAGTTTTTCTTTGTATATTTAGATGTAATGGATTCATTGGTTTTCCTTTGTCAATGAGATCATATAGCTTACTTTAATACCTTGCATTTTCAGGTGATAAAAGTGTTATGGTTCCTGGTGGTATATGCATAGGGACTCTTGCATTAAACACTTGTGGGATTCTTGAGGATGAATTTATTAAGGTTGGAGATTTTATCCACGATTAAGGCTAGGAGCTCTCTGAAAAGTGAAAAATTAAAAAAGTTTTATAGAGTTTATTAAGTCATACAATTTCCAGCTACAAAATAGCATTGTTGATCTCAAAAAGTCAGTTGAATCATTTTCTAGCCAATTTCCATTATCTAGTGTTAGCACTGAAAATCTATATTAGATATATGATGTGCTCACAAGATCAAAAGTGTCCTCTATTAACTTTTATGTTGGGCTTCAGTGATTATAACCAGGTTGGTAAGATTTGGTTCCATGTGTATATTAGAGTGATGAACAATGTTTTAAGCTGAATTTTCTTATGAATTTATGTGCTTTCCTAGCATTGGCATTAACAGATTCTATTCCAATATGTTGGATGTTGATTTTTCCATTTTAGTTATTGGAAATTATGTACAACTCTCTTTTGGTTCATCACAAGAATTTTGGGCCATAAGGTCTTTAGGTGGTGGGGACCAGAGTTACATAAATATTTTATTGTTGGTCTACTAAACTCCATAATTCAAGGTAGGAACCATTTGTTGGTTGTGTAAGATTCAACTATTCAGGTAAGAGAAAGGAAGGCCACTAAGTAAGGGGGCCCTGTTTCATTTTCCTACTTGCATGAAGCCTACTAGAAGGAGAGGGACTTTAACACAATGACTCAAAATAGAATATTGCATCGTAAGTCCATAGGTAAGGTTCATGGGTATGGGATTCTGTCGATTGAACACTTCATGACATTGTGGAATGACTTTCATAACTTATATATTTCTTGAAGAAAAAAGTGTAATGACCAAATATCATATGGAATGATCAACTACCTAAAGGTCGATGGCTTAAAAACTACCCAGAGAGCGAATGAAAGTGTTTATAAATTTCCCTACAAATATAACAACTTCTCCTTACAATGAGGCTACAAATTTGTAGAAACAAGAAATTCCTTTGTCACAATTAGGCTGGCATTTGAGAAATGAGTTTGATATGGAATCAACAATGTAGCGATGGAAACACTCAAGGAAACAAAGGTTGGGGGAAAGTAAAACAAAATTTGTACAAACATTAATCTCTCATAGCTGACAAAAGTTGTAGAGAAAATATTAATCTCTCCTATCTTGATAG
Organism: Pinus taeda; assembly: GCA_000404065.3. Lineage (NCBI taxonomy): Eukaryota > Viridiplantae > Streptophyta > Pinopsida > Pinales > Pinaceae > Pinus > Pinus taeda. Next base: position 11,681 of record APFE030495111.1, on the reverse strand, counting down.
AATTGGTGGTCAAGATCAACACCTACAAGAACTTTGTTGTGCAATATTATCAAAATTAATAGAAGAATATGAAAGAGTGTATAGTAAGAACCTTGAGAAACACGGGAGTTGAAACTTGCAACATTGTTTATAGGAAGAGAAAATTATGTTTCTTTTTTCCAAAAATTTATGTTAGTATATTACATTTTCATGAATATGTTTTCCAATTATCATATATGGCTTCATACTTTAACAAAACATTTGCTAGGACTTCACAATGTTTTATTATTCAGTGAAAGATTCGCCATGACTTTACAAGATAAATAATCTGGTGAGAGATTTGCCAATAAAATTATCTATATATATATATATATATATATATATATATATATATATATATATATTATATATATATTTGATAAAATCCCCTCCAATTTTTCCTATGTATCATGGGTGTTCGCCCATTTATTATACATATAAATTTAGGGTGGCTCTTAATATTTTTCCTGCTACATATTCATGAACTTAAATATGTAAAACCTTTAAGCATCAAACCATGCATCACGAAAAGTGCACCATGTTTTATAATACAATTTTATAAATTGTTTTCATGAACAACTTTATATCAAAAGTTAGCTATCAATCGACATCCATAATAGCTGTTCTATACATTTTATAATGAAACTTTAATTTATGATTGTTTTAGACATCTACACCAAATTATAAGATTCCTTCAAATGCAAAATGTACCATGTTTTGTAATTTGCAATTTTACTAGATTCATTATAAATAACTTGACAAATAAAATTTAAGCAAAACCTAAGAATCATATGCTAACATTATAAAGATTATCATTCAAAATGAACTAACAAAATGAAAATTTCATTTCATTTCTACATATTCATGAACTTAAATATGTAAAATCATTAAGCATCAAACCATGCATCATGTAAATTGTACCATGCTTTATAATTCAATTTTACAAAATGTTTTCATGAACAACTTTATATTAAGAGTTAACTATCAACCAACATCCATAGTAGTCATTCTATACATGAATGCAAAATGTATGTACTGTTATCACTCAGAAATTTCTCTAGAAGTTATTAGTATAAAGGAAATGACCGAGGTAACCACAAACCAACTTTGGAGCATAGGATCTAGCAAACCTAGTCCCAGAAAGGGCTCTCTCTATATGATTTAGCTTTGTTTGCTTGGACTTCAGGTTAGTTGTGAATGTTCTTGGTGTTTTTTATTTATATTCAGGATTGGATGGTGGGATCCTTAAAACAAATGGATAAAATGATGTCTTTAGACCATTGGGCTATGGAGTCAACAGAAGGGTAGCAGAACTGGATCAACTCACTAAAGGGAATGTTCAAAGGGAAAGATAGCAGAGTAAAGTGCAGGTCTTTGGAACATGAGGGTGAAATGGTTTTAATTAGGGTGAGAGAGCAATTGAGAATTCTAAGACTGAGATATAAATTAGGAATAGAGGGTAATCGAGAACAAAGGGAAATTAAGAATCCCTTGATCCGGATTAGTAAGAAACAACCTAAACTAAGGAGCGATTAAGAATTCCTTAACTTGGATATCAGTTGAAAACATTTATAGCCATAACTGTTAAAACATAGTGTAATTAAACAAATTCGGAGATATTATTCTAGTTATAGCATTCAGATTCAGAAATAAATTAAATATTATGGAAAAACTTTAAGAAAGATAATGATAACATATGAAACTACTTGTCTACACTTCGCTTAACACATGAATCCTATGAAATATCTTGTCTATAGTCATCAATCCAACTTTCTGGCTCAATCAATGATACAATAGCTTTACAGTCCTTCTGATCAAAATTCTATAGAAATGTCTAAGAATCCACCCTACATACTTCAAATTGTGAAGTATTTATACAAAAATATATTACAAAATATCTCAAACTGGCTTGAGATATAATCTAAGAGATACAAATATCTTATTGCATGAAGATAGGGATATCTGTTAAACTACTTTCATGTTGTCCCATTTATTTTGGTACTGCTAGCCTTTAAGGTTTGATTTTAGCCCTTTATGCTGCTTTGTTGTTTGATATTTTATGCTTGAAGTTTCATCTCGTTTTTGGCTTTCATCTGAAACAATTTGATACTAACACACTTTGACTCTGCTGACCTATATTCATCTTCTTTCTTGGTTGTTTTACTTTTACTGTACATTAACTTTTTACGACATATTTCTCACAGTAAATCAGTCAATTTCTCCCATAATTCAGCATTTGCTAATTGGATTTTCAACATCCTTCTGTATATTTCATCTACTTAAGTGTACTTGGAAAAAGTAGGCTTATTGACAAATAAGTGTTTTACCTCATGCTAGAGGTAAAACACGTTTTCAAATGTCTAGTATAGTACTTTTCATGTTGGCAATGCCTTGATTGATGATGTACTGACATGTTCCTTCGCTAGCTCTCCGATTTTGTTGTTATAATCCCATTGTATCATGAGATTCTCATTTATGACAAAGGGACTAGGTAACCCTTTCCCTCTCAAAATTTCAAACTTAGCCATAAATCTATCGATGGTTACTTGCATATTCTGACATTTGTCCTCCAAGTTTAGCATCAAGTTTCTCTTGGAAAGGACCTTCCTCACTTCCAAAATTGTTTCAGTTATGTCCTCTATTTCCAATTCCTAAAGTTCACATATATTTTTACTATTAAGGAACTGGATGATTCTTGTGGCATCTTTGGGCATCTCTCCCAATTCCTCTTTTACCCTTTGGATGGCTTCTATAGCCATCTTTATTAGATCTATCTACTCAAAAATTACCTGAATAGATGGCCAAATATCATTAACAAAGTCAATGATATTTGCCCATAACAGTCTCTTAGCTTTCCCAAGAGGTTCTTTTAGCATTAGGTCCTTCACCATGGCCTTTATTCTTTTAGTCATTCTGGTAGCCTTTTGCACTTCTTCCCTGTGCATGATTTTGGCAAACTTGAAATCAGTTTCCAAGCTTGTCACCTTTTCTTTCAGCTTATTCATTTCTGTAGCCTGTAAGTACATTTCCTCCATAGATCTAACCAATTTTGCTACTTCTTCTGATGTACCTGCTGTTGATGTAGACTATGTTGAAATCTATTCTATTGTGGCCATAGGAGCTATGGGAGCTAACGAGGTTGCCAATGTGGAAGGAATACTCATTGAGACTCTTGGGATGATGTTTATAGATGCAGCGGCAATATCACTTTGCTTCAATTGAATTAAAGTGTCCAATTCCTTCTCTGTTTCCCTTAATTAATCATTTAATTTTAGGACTAAGTCCATCAATTCTTCATGTATCATTTCATTTTCCAAGAATTCCTATGTCTGGGGATGTTGTAGCTAAGGTATCTTCAATTTCTTTTCCAGTGCTGCAATGTCATCATTCTTCATCCTTATGAGTCTTTCAGTGGCTTTGATGTCTTTGGGATCATGTCCCAATTCAATCACTAAGTCTTCCAAAGACTTGATTTTGGTATATTTGGCCTATGAGGAGGCCTTCTCTAACTAATATTGAGCTGAGATATCGGTCAATGAAATCTGCAATTGACGGGAAGCTATGGCTTTACCTATAAGGGTGGAGTAAATCATTTATCCAACCCATTTGTGGAATTGAATTTGGTCTATGGGATGAATATCCCTCACCAATACCTCAAAATCAATTTTTTTGTAATCAATTGATGTCCTTGGTTGTTTTACAATTGGCTTTACAAAGGACTTTTGCAACTTTCCCTTCTTGATGTCAAAAGTTGACATCAACCTGGTTTGCTTTGTAGGTGTGGACTTTATATACTGTGCATAATACTGTGCCTTCAATTTCTCATTTCTCATTTTCATTTCTTTATACTTGTCCTTTATATCCTTATATCTATCAGGAGGTCTGCTAAATGAGGAGACCTGTACCCTTAGCTGTCTTTCCAACATTTGGGTCTATGAGGTGGATGGCTCCTGTGTTTCCCTAGATGGAGTTGTGCCTTTGCTCATGTAAAACTCAGTATTAGTGCTTTATGTTGAGCCTTCTATGTCTTCCTGTTCTGAAATAGAATTGATCCTCGGCCTTTTGCTCTGGCTTCCTTCATATTTCATATTGAATGTGTCCATGCCTGAAGTCGACGCTCCCTCCTTGTTCTTCTTGGGATTATCTTCCTCATTTTAAGGAGTTTGCAAAATAGTGGGGGTACTCATGGTTGCTTCTTGATGTGGTACCTGTAGGAATGAGCTTTCATCACACTCTCTTTCTAAATCAATCAAGGTATTTTCAACATCTACCTTTGTACTATCCTTGGTTACGAGAGTGTTTTCCAACCACTTAGATTGATTTGCATATCTTTCAATCTCTAGTATGGGATGATGAATGTAAGGCCTCAATTTCACCTTTTGTCTAAGTTTATTCATAAACCCTTGAGGGTCATATCTCCATATAAAACTATTTTGGAACTTCATTTGTTGTACAATCTTATATACTTCCTGCCCTGCTTCTCTAGAGTTGTAAATGAAAGGGCCTAACTAGTTTTTGACTCTGTGTAGAATTTCGCACGGTAGATCACCTGATAATCCAATATACTAAAGAAAAAGACTTGATCTACTTCTACAAATAAACTTTCAGAAGCTTAATCGATTTTGAGAAAGATCAAATAGAACACATATAATAGAGAATGAGAAATCAATCACACATGAACACAAAAGAATACTCTAGGCAAAGCCTCGACTAAAAATCTCGATCTTTGTATTATCATACAAGTGGAAATATGTTCAGATTATGCAAAGCTTTAGCACACAAGCTATCCAACTCTCAGTACAATCCCTCAATGCTAGTCATAGACTAAATAGACACAACATATGTCTTCCTCTAGTCCTCCAAGTCTCCTATTTCCTTGCACAGTTTCTCCTAGGTGCTTTGGCTACCACCTGTGTGAATTCACCTCTCGCACAACTCACCAAACTCATAAGTAACTATGCAATCTCCAAAGAATGAATTCCCTGTGCATGCAAGAGATATCCTCAATGGAATATTCCTACAACTGATATTACATTATCCCATCATCTAATCTCAACTGGGTCTCTGACTTAACTAACATGCATGAGTTATTTATGAGAGAATATTCAGTTATCTGAAGTGCAGTAGTTACATGTGTGCATGCATTAACTAACTGAACTCAGAATCAGTTCCACAAACTATTGGAACTAATCTAACTAGACTTAACTCAGTTAACTGAGCTAACTAATTACAACTCAAAGTATAACCCATCCTGATCTCCTTAATCAAGGGATAACTTCCTGAATTCATGTTTTATTTTCTCCAACTAATTAACTCAATATGAATTAATTAATTATTTTACAAACAACTTCTAAAATTAAATTCGAATTTTAATTCTCAATTTTAGTTTAGGGACTAACTAAAATTGGAATGTATCCTGAAATGTTATTTATAGCAGTGCTATTTTTAACATTTCTTGTTGCTATTTTTAACACTCCCTCTCAGCAAGAAAGGGATTATCTGTCACCCCAATCCTGTCTTTGTGGAACTCAAACTTGCATTTTGACAATTCCTTAGTCAAAATATCTGCATCTTGTTCCTCGATCGAAACATACAACAACAACATGATTCTCTTCACCACACAGTCTCGAAGATGATGATATCAGATATCAATGTGCTTGTACCTATCATGAAATACTAGATTCTCATAGAGTTTCATACAACTCTGATTATGACAGTAGATCACAGTTGGATCCATCCTCTGACCAAACAATCCATATAGAATCTTCCACATCCAAATGGCCTCACATGTTGCTTGACTGGCAACCATGTATTCAACCTCTACTGAGCTAAGTGTAACTGACCTTTGTTTCCTGTTGTACCAAGAAATTGTAGCTCAACCAAGGTTGAAGATTCCTCCTGAAGTGCTCTTTCGGTCTGATGTACTCCCTACCCAATCTGCATCTGTGAAGCCATGAAGCTTCACTCCCTCTATCCATTTGTACCACAATCCATACTAAGATGTGCCTCTGAGGTATCTTAACACATGCTTCGATGCCTTCCAAAACATCTTGGTAGGATGAACCATAGCTTGACTCAATTGGTTCGCCGCAAAGCACAAATATGGTCGTTTGTTCACTAGATACATCAGTGAACGCACAAGCTGCCAATAAACAATAATAGCTACTACCTCACCTGAAGTAGCATCCTCCTTCCTCCAGTTACCAACTAGAGGAGTCTGCATGGGCTTGCACTTCTCCATGTGGAATTGCCTGAGTGTCTCATTGACATACTTTCCTTGAGACACAAACACTTCCCCATCCTTCTGCAACACTTCCATGCCTATAAAGTAGTGCATAAGACCCATGTCTTTTTGATGTGGAACTCTCCTACAAGGTCCTCCTTACAAGACTTGATAAACTAATCATCACCTGTCAATATCAGATCATCAACATAAAGAACAATTACCAATGGCTTACCTTCTACCATGATGTTGTAAAGGTTCACATCTTCTTCACTCTTGGTGAAGCCCAACCTGGTGAAATAGTTGTCGATCACAGTGTACCAAGAACGAGGTCCTTGCTTCAGCCCATACAAAGCCCTATTGAGTCAGGACACATGTGACTCACAATCGAAGGTCTCAAAACCTTCCGGCTACTCAATGTACACCTCTTTCTCAATCTTCCCATTGAGCAATGCAGTCTTCACATCCATCTAATGGACCTTCAAACCCATCTGAGTTGATAGTGCCAACATCAATCTGATAGATGAGTACCTTGTTACAGGAGCATAAGTCTCATCATAGTCGATCCTCTCGACCTGTGAAAAACCACGGGCAACAAAACTTGACATATGTTTCTCTACCCTACCCCCAGCTGCTTGCTTTACCCTATAAAGCCATCAAGAACTCACCATTGACTTGTCCTTCGGTCTTAGGAAAACATCCTAAACATGGCTTCGAATGATGGTGTCATACTTCTCCATCATAGCATCAAGCTAGAATGGTTTTTGGACTGCTTCCTCGAATGAAGAAGGTTTAATCTGTACACACTCCCCAACCAAGACCTTGTAACCAGTGTACCGCTCAGCTGACCTCCTCTATCTGCACCGAGAAGATGGATGTTCCACATTCACTGGCACATCCAGCATCAACCTGTCAACTTCCCTTGAGTGTTTCCACCCATCTCTAGAAGAATCATCATGAGTGGATGTCTCCACTGTCGAATCCTCTGCATGCGGCTGCTCTGCGTCAGTCTGAGGCTCCTCCTCCTTAGGAACTAAAAGTTCCTTCTCTGCATGCAACTTGAGCTCCCTCTTAAGTGATGCATGCATGGCTTTCTGCTTGTCAAACTTAGATCTCTATGTATCATTTTCCTCTGACTGGTAGGCAAGAACACATGATAGTTGTGGGGTGTATCAGTGTACCCCACAAGTATCCCTAACTCAGTTGTTGGATCTAGCTTCTTTCGGGCATCTTTGTTCACATGGCAATAAACTGATGATCCAAAGATCCTGAAGTGACTCACAGTTGGTCTCTTCTCGGAAAATGCCTCCATAGGTGTATTCAATCCCAGTATATGATGCGGGCTTTTGTTCTGTAAGTATACTACTATATCGCATGCCTCAGCCCACAAATGATGTGGTAGGATTTGGTCATGCAGCATCACTCGAGCTACTCCCACAATGGATATGTTCTTCCTTTCAGCCACCCCATTATGTTGTGGGTTATGGGGTGTCATCAACTCTTGTTTAATTCCTTTAGCTGGGAAAAAGTCCTTAAACTCTTGGGAGACATACTCTCCACCATTGTCGCTATGCAAGGCCATTATTTTCTTTCTAGATTCTTTCTCTGCGAAGGCTTTAAACTCACAAAACCTTAATAAGGTTTGATCTTTATTCTGCATAAAGTAGATCCAAAATCTACGAGAAAAATCATCAATAAAAATAACATAATACGTTTGTTTAGTGGTGGAGGCTATAGAGAATGGTCCACACACATTTGTATGAACTCGCTCCAAGATTTCTCTAGCTCTACTATCTCAATCCTGAAAGGAATATTTTGGATACTTACCCAAGGTACAACCATTGCATGTATCCATTTGCTCTAGTTTTCCCTTGGGAAGTCCGGTAGAAATCTGCTGCATGATCTTCAAGTTCCCATGGTGCAAGTGGCCCAATCATCTATGCCATAGCTCGCCAACATATTGGCTTTGCACCAACTCTGCTTTGGAACTCAATGTAGCACAGCCATCTACCTCCATCTTGTAGAGATTCTTAACTCGAATCCCAATCCTCTTGGTCTGTCCAGCGCGGATATGCCTCAGGAATGCCTTTCACTTACTAAAGAGTACATCATAGCCTTTGTCTTCCAACATAGTGATGGGCACAAGATTATTCTTCAGACCCGACACATACCTTACATCAGTTAGAGTGAGAGTAGCTCCATGCTCCCTTTGAAACACAACTGTACCTTCACCTAAAACACGGTACTTTCGATCATCGCCCATCTCGATCCACATCTGCAGATCCTTCTCCTCCAAGGTACTGAAAAGATTCTTGTCATAGGTCATGTGGAATGAGGCTCCACTGTCTAGGTACCAAACACACCCCACAATCGATGAAACCATACATGCAATGAGGATGAAATCTAATTTGAACTATGAGGCCAGTGCTTCACCATCTAATCCCTTCGAGGATCCTTTCTTGGATTTCTTTTGTAGACAATTTGTAGCGGCCCACCTCATGACAATGAAAGCATCTCATTTTTGATTTGTCAATCTTCTTCCCACCATGGCGAGAAATGGATTTAGAATGGGACACCTTCCCCTTTCCTTTCCTCACCTTACTCTCTAAGGCTAGATTTTCTTCATCATCTTGTTTTGATGAAGATCCATCTCTGGTGCTTCTCCTTATCTCCCCCTACATCAGATCCGACCAAAGTCGTTCCCAATCTGGCAGTTTCTCTCTTCCAATTATAGAGTCTTGGTAGCTATGCCAGCTCTTAGGAAGACTGAGGAGAGCAAGGCTAACCATGGCATCACCGGCTGTTGTGATCCCTACATTTCCAAGCTCATCCCTACAGGTGGTGAGCTTGTTTAGATAAGTAGAGATTGTGTCGCCCTTTTCACACTTGATTTTCTAAAGCTTGTCTTTCAGTGCTATCTTCCTCTGATCGTTTTTGTTTTGATATAGATTCTTCAATGTTTTCCACATTAAAAACTTTGTCTCCTTCCCATGGAGACTCGATTCTGTGTGGTCTCGAACTCCCTCCAGAAGGATTCTCCTTGCTCTAGCCACAAATTTCATCCATTCTTCCAATTCATGGGCATTAGCAGTTGCGGGCTTGGGGACTTCTTGATCAATGAAGTCCTTCAAACCGTTGTCCTCTAATACCACTTCCATGCGATCCTTCTAGGCTATATAATTCGAGCTGCCATCAAGGGCATACTCGAGTCTCAAACCGTTGAACACTATTGGTGAAATTTTAGATGTGATAAGAATTTGAATTCTGTAATCAAAAACTTCAAACTTCTAACTTCTCCCTTCTTTGTATATTGTTCTTCACTTTGATCACCTTTGCTCTGATACCATGTAGAAATTTCTCTATAAATCAACTAGCTCTGATACCATGTAGAATTTCCCACTATAGATCACCTGATAATGCAATACACTAAAGAAAATTACTTGATCTACTTCTACAATCAAAATTATTGAAGCTTAATCAATTTTTAGAAAGATCAAATAGAAAACATATAATAGAGAATGAGAAATCAATCACACATGAATGTAGAAGAATACTCTGGGGAAAGCCTCAAGTAAAAACCCTGATCTCTGTATTGTCATACAAGTGGAAATATGTGTGGATTACACAAATATTTCGCTCACAAGCTACCCAGCTCTTAGTACAATCCCTCAATGTTGCTCATAAACTGAATAGACACAACATATGTTTTCCCCCAGTCCTCCAAGCCTCCTATTTCCTTACACAGTTTCTCCTAGGTTCTTTGGCTTCCACCTCTGTGAATTCCCCTCTCATACAAATCACCAAACTTAGAAGTAACTGGGCAAGCTCCAAGGAATGAATTCCTTCTACATTCAAGAGATATCCTCAATGGAATATTCTTGCAACTGATAGTACATTGTCCCATTGTCTGATCTCGACTGGGTCTCTGATTGAGCTGACATGCATGAGTTATTTATGAGAGAATATTCAGTTATCTAAAGTGCAGTAGTTACATGCATGCATGCATTAACTAACTAAACTCGCAACCAGTTCCACAACCTATTGGAACTAATCTAACTGGACTTAACTCAGTTAACTAATCTAAGTAACTAAAACTCAAAGTACAACTCATCCTGATCTTCTTAATCAAGGGATAACTTCCTCAATCAAAGGGGAAACTATTGCATGTCTTCACATAGACTTCATGTTTGATTTTCTCCAACTAATTAACTAAGATGAATTAATTAATTATTTTACAAACATCTGCTAAAATCAAATTCGAATTTTAATTCTCAATTTTATTTTAGGGACTAACTAAAATTGGAATGTATCCCAAAATGCTATTTATAACAGTGCTATTTTTAGCATTTCTTGTTGCTATTTTCAACACTTTGAACTATGTTCTTTTCTTGGCTGAGACAAAATTTACTTCATCTCAATTCATTATCTTCCTATAATAATCTAAAGAAAATGACTTCATGGGGAGCTATTTGGGCAGTTTGTATGGTGCTAGTTGGCACCCATAGATTCTTATTTCTGTGCGGTTTTGGTAAAGTTACCAATATCCCACCTTACACTACTTCGACAACTAGAGGAATCTTCTGATATGTTGACTTATTCTGGGTGGATGACTTCCTATCAATATGATCATGACTGGATGGACAAACAAATCAATGAAGTCTGTATAGGTATATGGTGAGGAATACTTGTGAAAGAGTGGTGTCCAAAAGATAACAGATTTGGGCTAGCCTTTGGTGTCCAGCTTATAGAGGGTGAATGGAAATTTGTTTGAATGATAATATAAAAACATATGGTATAGTACATATGAGTAGTTGAATACTCTCTCACTGTGCATCCTAGTAAACTATTCATGCATTCTTTCAGCTAAGAACTAGGCATAATCATACACGGTAGCAGGAGGCTTTCCTCGGGTGTAAATGGACATGAAGGGAAGAATAAGCTCATCAATAAATTCATCAGTGGTGCAGCCTAGAATACATGATATCGTGGTTATGATTTGCTTTCCCCTTTTAGAGAACATGGCAGAAACATATGGAGGGGAAATTTTGGGAATGTGTTGCTCTTCTAAAATGAACATTTGAAACAATTGAGCTAGTCTAGAGGAACTCAAATTGAGAGTGGGGTTAGGTTTGGACCTGGCTGAAGTTGTAACATGTCATTGATTGACTCAGCTGTGATTGTGAAAAAAAATCTTCTTGTCAGGGCATATTATAGCCCTTTCATTGGGAATGTAATAGGCATGGCACATATGCACAATTTCATGAAAGATATGTACTTGGGGAAATTGGTATTTGGGCAAATTGGACTCCCAAAGACTAATGCCATCAAAATGGTTCAAATATCTATCCCTACTCAAACAATGAAGTTTGAGCATGACCTCATATGCACTAGTGTCTCTGATTTGAAAGTCCCTCTCTGCCAGTGGGAGGTGGTCTAGGTC